>JAOVVB010233497.1:0-10146 GCA_028570985.1 Heterobranchus longifilis
TTAAATATGATCTGACAGTATAATGAAGGTTTGAAAGAGATATTTGCTCCTCGATATAAATTCAGTTGCCATAAAGTCTAGACTATGTTATTGGTAAATTAATAATGATAAAACAGGGCCTTCCTTGCAGTGTTTAAATTGAGTCTAATTCAATCTTTGTAAAATTATGTAACTTTTGCTAAACAGCAGCACCACAAGTAGCCTACGGGATAATGCTAAATGCTAAAATGCCATCTAACAGCAGCACAAGTACAGAAGAGTCATAAAGTCAACAATCTGACTCAGTGATGTCCGTTATACACTAATATGCACTTCATCAGGTACACTTGTACAATCTAATGTGATCAGTACAACAGCACTACCCTAGATTCTGTCATTACAAAGATAATAATGTTTTAACATTTAACTACATGTTTATTATTGAGGTTGTAGTTTGCAGTGGTGTTGAACTGCACTGCATTATATTGAGAGGTGTTTCTAACACTACAACCTCAGTAATAAACATAAAGTAGAATTATTACCTTTCTGACAGTGTCAACAAAAACTGAAAAAAGTAGAAACCGTGCTTTTACATTGTATTACATTTCACAGGTGTACCTAATGAAGCAGCCGGTGTGTATATTTCATGTTTGCTAACATTAGCCACCACAAGCTACCGGTCAAGTTAGGCTGTAGCTGGAAATAGTGTAGTGGATTGGGAGAGTGTGTGTTTTATTTTTTTTAATTAACTTTTCAGTTGTAAGAGGAAGAATGTGTTACATAGTCTTGCTTTAAGTGTTTACGTTGTGACAGAAAATATAGATAATCTAACTAATGTGAAACTTTTGTGTCCGTTTCTCCAAATTCCTGCAAGCATAATAGGTTTTCCATGGCTCCTCTCTCCTGTGTATGAATTAATATCCCTATGATGTCATTCAGGCAAGGTAGTTTCTGTTTGAGGCAAACTCACATCTGCATCCAATCTGGATAATTTGTCCCCAAAATATGGTGCAGCCAGCCAGCCTGCACTCGCCTGCTGTTGCTGCTGTAGCACTTAGGTCTAGATCCAAGGAAGAATTAGAACAAGGGCTTTGTTTTTTTGGTATCAAACACCGCATGTATGCAAAGATCTCCACTGGTTAGCTTTGACAACATCTGATGCATATTTTAAATACTGAAGTGAGAGGATCCCATTATGAATGGGCTCCATTTGTGTGGAAAATGGATAACACATGGGATTTTAAGGCCTCGGGGCGTTCTCCGTTCACTATAGTTTGTCAGACTAATGGCATAAAAATGTGTGTGTGCGTGTGTGTGGGATGATAGTTGGGGCTTGGTGTATTGTGCGCCAGCCAGTAACCTCTGGGGCAAATAACTTCATTGTAACACTTTAATCCTGTGTTTGTTTTCCTGTGGGACATACCGGTCAAAAAGTGGAAAGTTTAATGGTCCTTGGATCGGATTGGGGAAGGGATAACTGGCCTTTCCTCAAAAGCAATTCTGTTTATCATCTGCTGTGAGAGGGAAACTCTTTTGATGAAGAGAATTGGAAAATGCTTTTGTTTGTATATGCTTGCATCTATCAGTCGCTTGACGTGGCATGTTGTTTAACTGGAGAACAAACTTGGATTCAGTTTTCTCCCTGGATGAACATTAAAACAGCCTGTTTGTAAATATTTCTTTCAATTTAATGTTTTCCTTGTACTTTTCGTGTGCTTCTTTGTTCTGCTTTTAAAGTTAGGTAATGTCACAATAACATGGAAAAATGACTTACTTGCTTTCAGGGCTGCTGTTCAAAAAAAAAAAAAAAGTTGATGCTCTCAACAGTAGGGGGCGCAAGAGCGGACATTTCAGCCTTATTCCACTGTGTATGGGGATAACTGTTGAGAATGGATAGAAATAACTGTCAATTCTAAGTCCAGATGTGCACAGAATAGCACTCTTGACTCAGACAGAATCATTTCACATGTTCACATGAAGGAATTTCACAAAAGGAATGACTTTCACATGTACTTCCTTTGCTCACTGCTTTCTCCAAGTAAATCTAAAAGCCTCAGAAGTGCCTCAATCTTCCTGAAATCATGCATGGTTGAACATTTGAAATGAGCTCGCACATCACCCCCAGGCACTGATTCAGACTTGATTGGGGCAAGGCAAGCTGCAAGTGCTTATTTATACAACTACGTCATCTGGAGGTTGTCCAAAGGGAGGAAAGAGACCGAAAAGATTACAAAAGGAGTGAGAATGCCATTAACCACATTCCATTAAATTAATAAGTTGATTCCAGGCTAATCAACAAGTTGTCTGATGCACATGCAGCGTGGATGGCATGTGTTAAAGAAGCACACTAGATAGGTTAGATGTTTGTAGGGGGGGGAAAAAATCAAAGGACTCCACCAACAATCTATATAATTATCATCATCTGCTGCTTTTCCTCCCTGGCAAAGAAACACTCCATCCATTTGTAGCAATCGCCCGGGGGAACGTTACATCAAAACTAATCATAACGATTAAAATCAGCTTCTCTGCGAGAGGGAGGCAAGTTGGAGGCAGGAGGAGTGAGGGTGTTGTAAATGCAGAAAAAAAAAAGATTTCTTTATTTGATTTTATAAAAACATAAACTCAACAAAGACTGAGGCACTGCTGCTGCTGTGATCTCTTCCTTTGCTGGGAGTTTTATTCTGCAGATTGGTTTAGACTGGGGCAGAGACATGAGCTAATTGTATCCTGATCTTTGCCTTGAGGGGTTTCGGAGCCCTGGAGCAAGTATTCTCTGTATTTTGTTCTGTCTACCTTAGCCAAGCTATTGCATTTCTCACTGGTGTAGGAAGAGAAGCAGATCGTGGGCCAAATCGGAGGGAAAAGGTGCACAAAAAGATACTTTATGCTGCTCTATGTTTCAGGTAAGCGGAGATTTATTTGGTTTGCTATTATTTCCGAGGCTGGGTGGACTGGGACATTGAGGCGCAGCAGCTTTTACGCATGTGCCAAGCGATTCGAGCGGTACAGTTCTTTAAAAATATTTAACCACTTCCTGGCTATTGTTCCTTAGTTACTGTACAAATGTATTCGCGTGGCTACGATGTTCGAGGCTTTGGTACATCTGGTGTAAACGAACAGCGGATTAGACTGCGATCTTGTCGAGCAAACACTTATCCACCGTGTGAATTCGCTCCTGGCGCGTTTCAGCTCCGAACACATTCGCCGTCTCCGTGTCGCTGTTGCTGTACAACTTGCTCATAAACTTACTCAAACCCGCGTTTGTCGTTTTCACCAAGTGTTTTTTTGTTAAGTCAGTTTTGTCGCGAAACAGTTCTATTTCCTGGCTGCCCCAGATCTTCTAATGAAAGACGCCATTGTGGAGTAATTTTGCCGCAGGCGTTTTTCTTTTTCTGTAAGACAGGATGTACCTTTTTACACACGTCAATGCAGAATCTGCGAATCATCCTTTAATACAATCCGTGGCCGTGTTAAGGGAATCATATTTATGTAAACGAAGATTAAAATAGGAGCGGATTTTGCCCTCTCCTCTCTTCTCTTGGCTCTCTGACCGCGCCGTGCGTAATCAACTCCAAGGTCCGACTGCGAATCGGCAAATATAGTTTTCTAAGTGATAATTTGGACCTATTTCAACCATGGGAGCATGTAGTTTGTAAATAAACATCTACTGAGGTACACAAAGTTTATAGTGTAAAAATATATATTACATCCTAAACAAAAAATAATAGTTGCTTACTTAAATATTTCTCACTGTGTACTACAAGAAGGAAGATACTTTAAATGGCATTTATTAAATGTAATATTATAAACAAAACCCTAAGTTTAGGTCACCTGCAATGGAAGTCAATACTCGGTTTCACCAGTTTCAGAGGGCGCATGAATAAACAGTGAGATTGAGATGTTGTCAGGACTGATCACTTGATGGCGCTGTAATAACAAAACCACATTACTGTACAGCATCTGTACATCTGTTTCCCAGTACAGTTACACTTAACAAACAGACTGATCTGATGGAAGATAAGTATTTAAAAAGCAAGTCAGTTAGTGCAGTTCAAAGTTAGAGGTGCTTTACTTGCTAAATTGGAACCCCTCGGAGAGAAATGCTGTTATTATATTTCATGTCTGTGCCACTCCTGTGCCCTGGGACTGTGTGGTCTGTGCCAGTGAACATGCACCACTGTCTCCAACAGCCTGCAGCAACCCAGCGCTGATCACACTTCCTTATCCGTGATGTCATGCTGATGCACTGCTACAGTAACTCCACACAGAATGATGTTAAAGTAGACAAGTAGCTCTGTTTGTAGTACAACTCGGGGGATAATTATGTGTTTCTGGAGCTGCTGCTATGATATTATATATGGCTTGGACGTAAAATCTGAAACTTTGCATCAGTTCAGATTGCCCTTTAGTCACTGTGACCAGTGGCTCGAGTTCTATGACATTCTCAAATACAGATTGGATAATCACGATCCAGAGGCATTTGCAGATGATTATTTCCCTTATTTGCCACCTTTACTTTCCAGGGTTAAAAAAGTGCTTTATCCAGAAATTCACATTTCTCTTGGCTCAGGAGCAGGTCAGCAAGGTCTCTTTCCTCTGGTAACTTTTTTTTTCTGCAGGGCAGCCTCTTCATCCTTTCACTCAACGCCAAAGTAGTTTTTACACTGAGCATATTTCTGCATTTATTGCCACAAACTTACAGAGCTAGTGCTGTTACTGAGAAATGTGCTTTTAAGAAAAACAGTCAGCTTGAAGTTGTGACTTGTAAGGTTGACATGGCACTCATCAAAATACTGTTAGTGTATTTATAAAATACTAATGATGACAATGTCTGAAGTTTTATTCTAAACACATATTAGCAAACTAATGTAGATTGTGTGGGAGCTTTACCTTATAATGCCTAAAAAACCATTTATAAAATACAAAGTGATACACACCTGACCAGACAAGCAGCCTATACCTGTTATTTATTTTTTTACCTTACAGCCGGCAGTAACTAAAGTGAACCCTGTAGTTGTCTGTGTGTGGACATTTGAAACAAATGGCCATGGGCACCAAAGCAGAGACAACCCATCCAGATTATGTAAATACCAGTCTGCCTGCCTCCAACTGAATGTTAATGCTCTGATCTGAAATGCTAATTGTGTCTTGTGCGATATGTCGAAACACTGAAGAGCTGCATTGTGGGATGGAAAATTGAAAGCTGGTTTGTTGCTTATGTTGATCCCAACATATTATTGCAATAGCAGACAGGCACTTGCTTCCTATATGTTTTAGGAGCATTTGTGGGTAATTCCCTGCATCAGTTTACTAAAGATTCAAGCAGAGTTTGTTCCTTCAGATGTATCGATGATGTTAAAGGTCCCATATTGTAAAAGTGAGATTTCCGTGTCTTTTTTTAAAATTATAAAACAAGCCTAGGTGTTACATAAAAACTGTAAAAGTAGTGAAAATACAGCCCGTATTCAGAAACTGTGCCTTTAAACGAGCCGTCAGGACTTCTGTGAAGTTGTGATGTCACAACTATACTATACATAGGTAGAAAGTTAGTAGTTAAAGTAGTTTTTTCCCCGCCGAGAACGCAGATGCTGAAGACTCGGAAACGTTGACCAATCAGAGCAGACTGAGCTTTTTCTGGAGGCGGGCTTAAAGAGACAGACGCTAAAACGGAGCATTTCAGACAGAGAGAAAAATAATGTATTTTTTTAAACATTAAACCATGTTATAGTAGAAACTCCAAATACACAAATGAACCTAAAAATTTGCATATTGTGAGACCTTTAAAGACTTGACTTCTTTAACATGTTAACTTTTATGCTAATGAGTTAACGGACAGGCCGCTGCTAATGGAGCTTTATTATATATTACAGCTGCTGGTTATTCAAGCACAAACCGCCCTGTGACTCATTATCATATTAAGAGAAAAGATGAGCGCTGATGATGATAAATAGATGCCTCAGTCTCACTTCTTTTTTTTTTTCTCCCCCTCCTGTCCCTTTTGTCTTGTAGGAGACGTTCAATCTGTACTACCACGAGTCTAACGAAGACAGAGAGAGCTACATCAAAGAGAGCAGCTTCATTAAGGTGGACACTGTGGCAGCAGACGAGAGCTTCACCCAGGTAACACTCGGCAACGGAGCCAGGCTTTGAGTTCTTTATCTTCCCTCCTACGCTCACTTTAATTTGCTCTTATCTTGAATATAAAAACCCCTGCGGCACTTAGCTGTAATTTTTGTATTTGTTTTACAAGCACTTTTATTCATCCTGCTGTCCCAGGAATGCTGGCTGGGTGCTTTTGCCTTGTCCTCACAAAAAAAAAAAAAAATACTTCTGACTTTAGCATTGCATAGGCAGTACAGCCTATTTTACCTTTGCAGTCAATAGAAGTCAATCTGGATGAGAGCCAAATGCTGAAAATGTGAAGATCAGCCATGGTTCAATAGCAACTCCCACTTTAGGTTGAACAAGCGAATTGAATTAATGAGACGCAGTTTGCTGCGCATTTCATTAACGTCCGTTCTCTCTCTCCCCGTCCAGGTGGACGTTGGCGACCGCATCATGAAACTGAACACCGAGGTGCGAGACGTGAAGGTCACGACCCGGAAGGGTTTCTACCTGGCCTTCCAGGATGTCGGCGCCTGCATCGCTCTGGTTTCCGTCCGAGTTTTCTACAAAACCTGCCCGCTCACCATCCGTAACCTGGCGACGTTTCCCGACACTGTCACCGGGGCCGACACGTCTTCCTTGGTGGAGGTCAGGGGGTCGTGCGTCAACCAATCGGAAGAGAGAGACGAGCCTAAAATGTACTGCGGTGCTGATGGAGAGTGGTTGGTTCCTATTGGTGGATGCCTCTGCTACCCAGGATATCAAGAGAAGGGTGGCGCATGTAAAGGTCAGTGATGCTGGCTGCAAAGAGCTGCTGTACCATAAATGTGTTGTTTGTTTTTGCGATAGTTTTTGCGATCTCCTCTCGCTCTGAGTCCCGTGAGTAACAATCAGTATTGCTCGGGGTTAACAAGCTATTCACTAACGATGGAAAACAGTGACAGAGATTTGGTTTGTGTAGTAATTAACACCTGCTTGATTATTCTGAGGCTTGTTTTAATTATTTCCCAGGATTATATTTAGAACGGTTGTCGTCTCAAAGGGGGTTTAAGCGAGCAGTATGTTCTGCAAAACCACAACAAATGAATCTTTTTTTTTCTACCTTTTACAGAAATTTCTTCTTGGCAAACATAGTTTGGAGATAGGTTGGCAATACAAGACTAGAAAGAAACTTCTAAAGCTGCTTTCATATGATCAGAGCAAAACCACGGGGTTCTGCAGGGCCGCAGGTAGACGTCATCGTTGCTTCTCGCTGCTGCCGGCCGTTATCTCATTCGATGCGCTTTGAAAGGTCAAAGTGGAAATAATTTTAACTTTGAGCGCAGTCGGGCGGCACCGCTCTCCCCATAGGAAAACAATGGCACGGGCAGCGCAGAGCGTTTATACAGCCGATCATCTTAAAAGCTCACTTATTAACGTGTTATATCTCATGATCACTGCGCTGGTTGCCTGGCAACTTCACAGTGACAAGATTAAGTTACTGCAAACCACAATGTGTAATTTTTACACTTTGTTTTTGTATGGATTAAACAAAAAAAAAAGTAATATTTCAATGATTGAGCTTTAGGATGCTGGTAGGCAGATTCTGTTACCTTTAGGTGTCTCCCCCTGTTTCCAGTCTTTGTGCTAAGCTAAGCTAAGCTAAGCTAAGCTAATTTACTGCAGACTGCAGCCTTGTTTTGAACAGACAGTCATGAGAATGGGTAACGCAAGAAAGCGGATAATCGCGTTTCCCAAAATGTGGAGCTATTCCTTTAAAATATCCAATCTGTGCTGATTGTAGGAGATACCAGTCAAAAAAAAAAAAAAAAGGAGGACATTTTGCTGTAGAGTCTGTACTTTACCATCATGTCATAAGACTTCAATACCCTCAATCTAATCTTCTGTCTTTTAATAAATCCGAGATGTAAATAGTTTTTAGTATCAGTAGAAGCTCTCAGGTCTCAGTGTGAGGTGTGCTGACATAACAACAGCCATCTGGACAAAAAAAATGTCTTTCTATCACTTCTTAAAGATCTTTAACTTTACAGTAACAAATATGCAAGCTGTTCACACCTCTCTCAACAACATACATGTGGCGTGGATGACGTGTCACGTTTGGAAAGTGATTTTGAAGACAACGACAATGTATTTGTGTGAGAACGCTGGGGGAACGGTGGACAGCAGACTCGGTGGAGACACTTTTACAACATGGCTTCACTCCCCCCTATTCAGTCTCATACACAACAGACACGCAACATGTTCGCTCGCTCACACACACACACACACACACACACACATGCACGCAGATGCCGAGACCAATAGAGACAAGAGAGAGACTGACTGATCTGCTCCCTCGGTTTTATTTATGAAGCCTATCCCAGCAGGCTAATTGTATAACAAACAGACTCATAATTCAAAGAGAAAAAGAGAGAAAAAGCCGAAGAGATGGACATAAAGAGAGCGATGCAGTTAGTGCCAGTTGGCGTTAAAGAGCGGGGGGGGAAAAAAAAAACGTGGCTTTTTTTTTTCCCCCATAAGAAGAGCCAAAATTCTCAAACGTGACAAACGTTCTCGAAAAACCTTCACCCCGTTAGCCCCGTTTGTTCTTTCTGAAAAGAGGAGGAGGTTTTGCGGGGTGGTCCCTGAAGCCTGAAAGATGTTCCTCCTCAACTAGATTTAGGAGAGACCCTTGACTCCGTTGAACCTCGAGCAGATGTGAAGTGCCATCTATCTATCCGCTGCTCTCTTCTCCGTCTCCCCGCTCTCGCCGCCTGTCAGGTTGTTGGCCGGGGCTCAGCTGCCTCAGTGGAAATCCATCAAAGTCTGGATGAATACCGAATGCCGCTCTGCGAAAAAACTCTGACCCTGCAGTATTGGACAGACGCCTTAACACTTCTTCCGTTTTAAGTTTGGAAATTCGAAGAGAGAAAAGAGAAGAGAGAAGAGAGGAGGAGGAGGGGGGGAAAGGCAGATAGTTTTGAGAGGAGATTTAGATGATCTGTCTCTCCTCTTGTGGCAGATGTCAAAAGGTTGCTGGATCTTCTAGACTCACATACCTTCACTCAGTCAGTGTAACAGACGCTGACAGAAACTGAGTGAATATCACATGCACAGAGACACCTGTGATTACAGGTTGGTTCATACTGAACAAAAAATAAATAAATAATCAATCCTCACTTTATGCACCAAATAGCTTAAAGCAGGCATGTCCAAAGTCCGGCCCGGGGGCCGTTTGCGGCCCTCGGAACGATGTTAAATGGCCCTCGGCTTGTCTCTCAAAATATACTACATGTGGCCCGCCACACAGTATTAGTTAATCATCTGCATGTTTTCCTTTATGATAACAGAACTATCACACAGTTTGTAGACAAGGAGGAAGTACGCAGACGGAACTGTACAGAGTACAACTGTATTGTTTGTTTTTTCAAATGATTTCATGCGAGAAGCAGCCGGCCCCCAGGTAATTTCACGTTATCTAATCTGGCCCCCATTCCAAAAACTTTGGACACCCCTGCTGTCGCCAATCAAACAATCAGTCAATCAATCAATTGATCAATCAATCGATCGATCACTTTTTCAAAGTGCTTCACAGATGATTAACAAACAGATAACAACACAAAAGACAAAACCATTAAAAAAGAAAATCAGTGGTGTATTCAGATACTTTACTTCAGTAAAAGTACTAATACCACACTGTAAAAATACTCCTTTACTCCAGTAAAAGTACTAATACTACACTGTAAAAATACTCCTTTACTCCAGTAAAAGTCCTGCATTCAATATGTTACTTAAGTAAAAGTATGTAAGTATAATCAGGGAAAAGTACTTAATGCAGAAAATCCTCTAAATTATTAAAAAATAAACATTATTTAAAAAGGAAAAGCAGCAAATCTTCACATTCATAAACATGAAATGTTTTAACATGAAAAAATGACTGAAACGATCAAAATAGAAATAAGAATTATCTGTTAATGGACTAAATATTTCAAGTACTTAAATATGAAAACATCGACATGTTACACAGTATTTTACGAGTTCTTCATGTGTTTTTTAATTAGTAAAGTAACTAAAGCTGTCAGA
>JAOVVB010233498.1:0-10146 GCA_028570985.1 Heterobranchus longifilis
GTCTTCAGCTTAGCTTTGAAAGTGTTAATAGATGATGATTGTATGGCAATAACGATATAAGCGTTCCACATTATAGATCCTCTGTATCGTATATTAAAGCCAGGGATATTAAAAATCTCCACCTCGGGCAGAGTTTTCCAAAAGGTCAGTTTGGTGTCCTTAGACGGCGTTTGCGTGTGGATGGGAGGTCAAAACGCATAGAAAAAGCTACGTTTTAAAAAATACCCGCGTACGTGTGGACGAGGCCTATGTTTATTAACCCCCTCCCCTCTTCTTCACCTGCAGTCCAGGACATCGTGTTCCAGCTGCAGCGCTTCGTCTCGGGCATGTCGCACTACTACGACGAGTGCTACGCCATCCTGAAGGAGGCGGATGTCTTCCCCATCGAGGTGGACCTCTCGCGCACCATGATCAACTACGGCAGCCAGTCGCTCTCCTACACGGGAGACGACGACGACGACGACGAGGAGGGGGGAGGAGGAGGAGGAGGAGGAGGAGGAGAGGAAGGAGGGAGCAGCGCAGGGAGACAAGCAGAGAACGGTGCTGAGAAACTCATCGATGACGAATGAGAGTGAGTGTGTGTGTGCGTGCGTGCGTGCGTGCGTGAGTGTGTGGTGTTCTTGCGGAGATGAAGTCCACTCCTCTGTCATAACTGTTCTTCACTTGCGTTTAAAGGGATAGTTCGGAGGTTTAGGAGCGGCGTTCTATGAGGTAGTTATGCGTAGTCAATGTCACAGGGACATCAGAAAAACGCATTTTAATCACCTAAAAAATACCCACCTAAAAATATCAGTTTAAATGTACCGCGCTTTCATTTAGTACTACTTTTTATCAACCGTGGAACTTCCGTATTCCTACGCATAATAGCATCTGTGCCTCGCATTGTATTACTCCGCTTATCAGCTGTTTAGGGCCGACAGGAATAAACAAATACAAGAAAATTAAAAATGAGTGATTATGACAGCGAGGACGAATACTTTTATGAACCGGAGTAAACAGAAAAACTTTTGCAGAGAGGCTGAACGGACGAAAGAGAGGTGAAACTTTTGTGGAAACTGGATGCCAAGAAAGAGCACAAGCTAACGTGCAGATGTGTCGACTGTAAGTAGGCTTTTCTTTACTGGTTGTTTTGTAAGTGGTTTCATTTATTTGTAAGTGTTTATCCTATTATTTGGCCGTGGTTTGATATAATCAGAAGCAGAGTATTCACTGAAACTAGCCACTGGCTAATCTCATTCAATCACCTCCAAGACACGTTTTTGTTTGAACAGCCCGGAAAGACACAAGCACACACAAATATTTAGAAAAGTGAAGCTTGATTTCACTCTCGTAACGGGAGATTCCTGACCAAAACAGCTGATAAGCGGAGCAATAGAATGCGAGGTTGATAAAATGTATGGTCAAAATACGGCAGAGTAAAGCGGTGAAAATATATAAAATATAGCGTACATTTAAACTGATGTATAGTTTTTCTTAAGTAGGCATTTTTTAGGTGTTTTTCTGATGTCCCCATGACGAGCAGCAAACAGGAAAGCTCCGTGTCATGACTTCATCTGGCTCTAATGAAGGTAACACACTGACTATGCATAACCTCCGAACTATCCCTTTAATATCAATGCACTCACCGAGCAGCGATCTTTGCGGTGGAGTATAGCAGTTGGATAACACTGTCGTCACAAAGGTGAATACTACTGAAAATTGCTGCTATAATATAGTGCTGTATGTTGGTCTTTTGGTGGCGTTTTCTTCCTGGGATACTCTCAAATCAATGGTTTTGTGATTATTTTACCAGACTTTCTCTTAAAAAAAAAAAAAACTTCCTGCTTTTTGATGTGTCCTCTACACACCTAGCACGTCGTTGCTTACTGACTGTGAGTAGGGCTGAACAATTAATCGAAATTTTATCGAAATCGCAATATGGCTTGCTGCAATTTTCATATCGAGATGCAATATTTGTTAAAGACAAAAAGTGTGTTAAAATACCTTTTTAAATTAAATATTGTGGTGCTGCACGGATCATATTCTACAGATTATCTTTGTTTGGTACAGATCCTCACAAAAATCACACCATGATCATTTTAATGTTTTTCAATAAAAATAAGAATAATTACATAAAAATGATCATTGCCTCTAATATCGCAAATCGTATCGCAATTGCAATATCTGTCGAAATGATCGCAATTAGATATTTTTTCAAAATCGTTCAGCCCTAACTGTGAGAGACTCAAGTAACGGGAACAATTTTATTTTAATCTGAATTGTGTGCGGGGGTTTTAATGTGTCAGAGTATGGTCTATATGCATCTGAGGTGTGCCTTCTTAGCTCTTACTGAGCGAAATGGGTCTGGGCTGCGTGTCAGTGTGCATATTGTGGATTGTCAAAGTTGATATTTACAGTTTTATTTTGTTATTTTGGACAGGGGGACAGGGATTTATTTAGCTACCTAAAATGATATTTTGTGGTAAATGTTGGGTGACATTTTCTCCTCAGCTTAACAAACAATTAACACTACTGGATAAATATTTTAAAGATGTGGAGGTGTTGTTGAAGATGATGACAGGCAAACTCGAGTTTGTTACATGCACCTGTTACATTCCTTTGTCCTGTTATTTCTTCTTCTTCTTCTTCTTCTCCTCGTCCTTCTTCTTGTTCTTCTTCTCCTTCTTCTTCTTCTCCTCCTCCTTCTTCTTCTTCTTCTTGCTCCTTCTTGTTCTTGTTCTTTTCCTTCTTCACCTTCTCCTCCTCCTCCTTCTTCTCCTCCTCCTTCTTCTTCTTCTCCTCCTTCTTCTTCTCCTCCTCCTCCTTCTTCTTCTTCTTCTTCTTCTCCTTATCTTTTTTTTCCTCCTCCTCCTCCTCTTCCTCCTCCACCTCCTCAGCACATGTTAGTTGTTTCCAGTAAGCTTTCAGTAAGCTTCCCAACCAAAGTCTTTTTTAAGGTCATTTAATCTGTCACCAGCTCATGCTGCAAGTTAAATTGTGTGTTTTTTTTGTCTCTTGTGACACACCTGCATTGCTGACTTCCCCTCGCCCGCATGTTATTTAGTTTTTCAGTCCGACAGTGCCCTGCACTCTGGTTGTGTTTCTGTGTAGGAGGAGGAAGGTAACGGACACACACGGCCTCACTGAGCTTTTCCTCTGTGTGGGGAACAGATTGAAAATTAAATTTACACTACATGTAAATAAGTATGTACAAAGGGATAAGGGTGTAAAAAACAGTTTTATCTTTTCTTGTCATTCCCACCTTATTTATTCTTTTTGTCAAAGTATATTTAAAGGTTTTTATGACATTCTCTATTATAGTGAATATAATTATCCACTTCTGTGGGTCTTTGTTGTCTGTCATTCGTTTTGCCTTCAGAGGGGATATTGATAATTTTGTGTATTTTCATGATTTACTGTTGGGAGCACTTGGGGGCAGCATCGCATCAGATATGTTCACCATAGTTCCTGTGTTGAGTTAAAAAACATTTTGTTCTGTATTGTTTCTTTTTCTGAATAACTGGAATGTAATGAATCAGAAGGACCTACTGTATGTTGTTTTGTCCGAGACACCGACGGTATATTGACTGAAATTAGTAGACTTATTTGGACTATATGAATCTTAAAATGGCCTAACGGTTGTTTTGTACCATAAATAAAAAATAATAATGATAACTTAAGTGTTCGGCCTTTTTTAGAGGTTCTTCTTCTCCTCCTCCTCCTCCTTCTTCTTCTTCTCCTCCCTCTCCTCCTCCTCCTTCTTCTCCTCCTCCTCCTCCTTCTTCTTCTTCTCCTCCTTCTTCTTCTCCTCCTCCTCCTCCTCCTTCCCCTCCTCCTCCTCCTTCCCCTCCTCCTTCTCCTTCTCTTTCTTCTTCTTCTCCCTCCTTTCCTCCTTTTTCTTCTCCTCCTCCTCCTTCTTCTTCTCCTCCTCCTTTTTCTTCAACTCCATCTTCTTCTCCTTCTTCTTCTACTTCTCCTCCTTCTCCTTCTTCTTCTCCTTCTCCTTCTTCTCCTTCCTCCTTCTTCTTCTACTTCTTCTCCTCCCCCTCCTCCTCCTCCTTCTTCTTCTCCTCCTCATTCTTCTCCTCCTTCCTCCTCCTTCCTCCTTCTTTTTCTCCTCCATCTTCTTCTCCTTCTTCTCCTCCTCCTTCTCCTTCCTCCTTCTACTTCTTCTTCTCCTCCTCCTCCTTCTCCTTCCTCCTTCTACTTCTTCTTCCCCTCCTCCTCCTTCTTCTCCTCCTTCTTCTTCCTTCTTCTTCTCCTCCTCCTCCTTCTTCTTCTCCTCCTCCTCCTCATTCTTCTACTCCTTCCTCCTTCTTCTCCTCCTCCTCCTCTTCTTCATCTTATTTTTCCTGCAAGCTTCCGCATTGTGTTATGAGTTGTGCTGGTGCAGTGTTCGTAGAACTGTAAAATAATAATAATTTTTAATGTAATAATAAATAACATAATGCATGGTTTAGCGATAAATTAAATGTAAATAAATAGCAATACGATTTTTACAGCTTTCCGCAGAGCCCCAGTGGCCTAATGGATAAGGCACTGGCCTCCTAAGCCAGGGATTGTGGGTTCGAGTCCCATCTGGGGTGAAAGCTTTTGCTCCCCATTGTAAGTATTAAATTAGACTGACATTATCTTGATTTATTGCTAACGATGTAACACTCAGCGCCTCTACTCTGCTCCCTCTCAGATGACACATATGTTCGTTTTTCCTTCTCCTTCCTCTGTCCTGCAGCCAATCAGGAGACGCTCCGTTGACACTCAGGTTCTTTCCCTCCGCCACAAAACCCATTTCCGCTTCGCCTGAAACGCTTCTGACCGCGTCTCTTTTTCTGCAGTTAGTTTTTTGCTTTTAAACAGCATTTACACAGTAATGCTTTTAGCAAAGAGGCTGTATGTATTTCTTTTATTTATTGTGGCGACGACCATCGCCTCTGCTGCTGACAGTAAGTAGGTCAACTTTATGTGAGATCACGGGTGGTTGTTTATGGCTTCATTTCTCAGGATTTAACAAATTAGTGTTTGGCTGTAAGCGCGCATGCACTTTTGTATTAATTTAATTCACACTCTCTGTCAAACTGTTGTGATTTAAATTGCTTGAGTTGAGTTTGTTTTCTTTGGGATACAGGGTAATGCCCTAACTCACGAGGGCTCCTGCCACTGAAATGTTTTACTTTTATATGCATGAATCCATTTTAACATAAGCCAATAATGAAACATTTAGGCTACAAGAAAGAAAAATGCAGGGGTGGGATATTTTTTTAGTGAATGGGAAATCTAGTCTTGTGACTCTTAGTAGATGTCATCTGTCACTCAACTAAAAAAAATAAATAAAAAAAACATTAAAAATGCAATGCACAGTAGGCGTACAGCGAGATGCACCAATATAGGCTACTGTCATACAATTAATATAGGCCAGCATATGTGCTTAAAGGCCCCCTCCAGACACGCTTTAAAGTATGCAAAAATACTCTGCTATGATTCATAATTTGTTTATAATGGTTTTACCACAAAAAAGTTAAAAAAGAAAAAAAAGAGTAAACACTCTGAAAAGGGGCTGTAAGCACTGGCCTCAAGCCACCACCATAGTTACACTATAAAATGTCCCAGCTACAAGTTGACAGGATTGGTACCTTAGATTTGTGATGTCATAAAACCTGACTGTCCTGACACCAGCCATGGTGTTGACTGCTCATTCCATGTCTTGTAGTAAATAAAAAACACCACATAGACATGTTAACATGTTAAGAACAAAATATAAATATTAGTTGGTTGTTAGATCTACTATTCTGCACTTGTATTCTGAATCGATGTCCCCAACTTTATTGTCTTTCACTGTTGTGAGTTGCTGTTGTGCTGCAGACCTTGTTGTTGTGTTTATGTCCTCTCGCTGCAGCAGTGTTGTTTGATTTCTTCTCAGAGATGACGGCGGCCACGGTGTACTGGGACCCCCAACACAAGATCGTCCTGTTGAAGGAAGGGGTGCTGGAGACGGAGGGGGATGCATACGGGTATCTGAACGACACCCTGTCCAGTACGGGCTGGAGCGTCCTCGAGATCCGTGCCGGGTACGGAAAGACCCCTGAAACTGATGAGGTGACTTTCTTCCTGGCCGGCTACCTCGAAGGCTTCCTCACTGCCCAGTAAGTGTCACAAATGTATCATAGAGTCCTACACATGCCTCTCAGCAGGGCCGCCTCGAGCATTTTTGGAGCCCTATAGGGCGCCTAAGTTTGTAGTTCCAAAACGTGGACATTAATTAGCATTTAAGCACTTCTGGTTCCCTCGTCTGGAAGTCAGTGGGTTTTTTGAATGTGTTTTTGTTTAGACGTCTGAAATAAGGTCTGTGGTTAGCACAAGCTTCAGAGATTTTAACGTTTTGTTCTACGACATAAAATACGTCTGTAAATACCCCACTGGTGCGTTTAGAAGCTTTTTTTAACGTGTGTTTTAAAAAGGCGGTTGCTAACAAGTGGCGAAATGAGACTACAGAGGTAGTCGAGGACATTAAACGTCACGTCAGTTTCGAAGTGGTAACGGTGACGTAGGACCGCGAAATGCGACCGTTGGTGTAGTTTGCTTATGTCGCGCCGCAACAGCCAATCAGCATTGAGATCCTCCAGTGACGTAATGACGTCGAGGACGTCCTGGCGGAGATTTCATTCAGGACCAGCTGATCGTCTCCGTGTGCGGCTACCAGGAGCTCTACGACGCCACCTCGTACTTTTACCAGAACAGGAATACAAAGGAGCTCGTTTAGAGGAAAGTGAGTGAGGAGGTCGGATTATCAGCTATTGATTGTACTAGCAAGTTAGCACTGCCCCAGTTAGCACCACTTCCCTTCACTAGAGGAAGCTCCGCCCCTCTCCCGTAAATTAGCGTCTATTTTCACGCACGAATGAAGCGAGTGATATCAAAATATCCCAGCGTTCAAATTTGCGAGAATTAAGCGAGTAGAGTATGTTGGTCTGTACACAGCTTTATAGCGTGTACACACCAGGCGTGAATAAATTAATTTGCACGAATGAATGACATATAAAGTCAATGTAAAGACTCGATTAGACGCGAGTTCCAGTCGGGCGGCGCGAATGATGCAAATTGTGAACCTGAACCTGAAAATGAGAATCATGTGGGACCTTTAAGAAATGACTGAGCCTCCCTCATGATGCAATACAAAATCATAAGGATAGTGTAAAACAACTGACTAATAAAAACACCTCCCAAACATTATCAAACACGAGATAGATGATAAGATGATAAATCCTGTGTTATTCTGAATCTTCTGATACTCTCCCTCCGCAGGCAGATGATGGACAACTACGCCAACATGTATCCGCAGCTGATCCACGACCCAAAGATCCTGGGCCCGGTTCAGAGTTTCATGGCGTGAGTCTGTTCTCTTTTGCTTTTAAAAGTTAAAACCACAGCACCGCAGTCACACACAGTATCTGAGTCACGCGGTATCATCTCTCATATCCTCTTCTCAGACATTTATAAAATAGGTCTCCTCTCCAAAACAAACGGACCAGGGGCCTCATCATTACGTCCTAACTCAGAAATCCTATCTCATCTCAGTTTAGACACTTAGGATTTTTGGTATTACAGAAACATGTTTCCTAACTCCATTTAGGATTTTTTTGTTTTTAAATCCTATTTTATCTTAGGATAGGAATGTAGCTATTACAGAACTGTCCTAACTTAGATATTTCCCAAGTTAGGACGTTAGGATGACATAGACCCTGTCCTAAAGTCAAAATAACTGCTAAAAATAGCAGCAGCACTGTTGTTAGGTCTGACACTGAAGATTGAGAACAGCAACTTTCAAAGAAGGGGGTTGTCATGGGTGGGCTGCGGCCGGCGAGACGTCACCGCAGCACGCTTGGAGGCGGGTCGGGCTCGTTTTGGTCCGACTCCGGAGAAGCGCCAATCTGGTCGCGGTTCCGGTTTATTGGAAAAGCAAATCGGCGCGGCTCAGTTTGGCTCGGCGTGTCCAAAATTACAGATGGAAAAACCCCACGAATGTCCCTTTTAATGTTTTTATGCAAAGCATTTTGAGTTGCCTTGTTGCTGAAACGTGGTATTTAAATAAACGTGGCTTGTAGGAAGCAGGACGCGTGGACCAGAGAGCAGGTGAAACTCAACAAGAGCTCGGATCCTTTGTGGAAACACGCGGGCTTCATCGTGGCTCAGATGGACGGACTGCAGGCCGGAGTCGCGGACTGGGCCAAGAAACAAGGCAAGAAGGTATGAAGGACACATGACATTAACATTATCTTATCATTGCATCAGCACTCGGGTTTATACAGTACAAGCTCTTTTACATGCATAGACATGCATATTCCTGTGGGAGACGTTTTCTCTGCAATGAAAAAACAAATACATGAAGTGTATAAATAAATGGGGAAAATACAGAATAAACAACTGCAGCTGTTTAAATGCAGGTTTCAAGTGTACATATATGTAATAATAATATAATAATCATAATGATGAAAATAATAATACATTTTATTTGTATTGTGCTTTATAAAATACTCAAAGGCACTTTACATAAAAACAAATGACAGAAACAGTAAAAGCAATAAAAATATACTAAAATATATATAAAACAAATAGAACAGAATTAATTAATGAATAACATCTTTATAACTGGGTACTGATTTTAATACCTTTAATTGTATTATTATTACTCAGTGGGTTTTATTTTCTATCTTATGTTATGCACTCTATGTATTATGGAAGAGGATTAGGGCCACTGTGGAAAAAAAATTAATTCTGACTTTAAAGTCAAAATTTGTTTTTTTCTTACCAAATTATGAAAAAAAACCCAAAAAACAGAATTCTGACTTTAATCTCAGAATTCAGATTTTAAAGTCAGAATTCTGACTTTTTCTTATCGAATTATGAAAAAAAAAACAGAATTCTGACTTTAAAGTCAGAATTTTTTTTCTTTTTTCACAGTGGCCCTAATCCTCTTCCGTAATGTATTCTATTTTAATCTTTTAATATTATTTTCAAGTGTGTTTTATTTTCCCTTCTGTCCCTGCTTTAATGTTCATTCCATGTCGATTGTAATTTCCTTATTGTAAATCACTGAGCTGCATTTCTTTTACGAAAGGTGCTACACCAATCAAGTTAATTTATGAATCTATGAATCTTATCTTTACAAAGATTTAAGATCCTTATAATGTTCATAACATCTGACTGATACGCAGCTTTAAATACTGCTCTGCCAAGTTCTTAGTATATAAAATGAGGAACCTCTGAAACTTGTGATCATACATCACATTTTGTCCCTCTAAAATCTAAAGGGACATGAGGTAGTAAGCCTTGTAGATCTAAAGCAGATACATTTTTTTTCAAAGGTTAGTTTATGATCCACTCTGACACCACGTACGGTGTCAATATCATGTGAAAATATTGCAGACTCTCAATTGTTTACCATTTCTGAATTGCATCTATACCACCCATACCATCGTTTGATTTACGTTTAGCACCAGTTTAAAGACAATAATAGATTTTTGTTGGGACGTGAATTCAAGCTGAAATGAAAAATGCATTTTCAACCCTTTTAGGTCACATCTCTGCTCGTGTTGTGCACCTATTTAACAATATATGCCCAAAAAATGTACAAAAAAATGCATTTCTTTGTATTTTTGTTTAAAAAAACGATCAAAATCCATTATTTCTTTCTTCCTGTAAAACAAAATAATGGCGCATGCTTACATAAGCGAGTACAAACTGATTTCAACCAATAATATCACGACATCCACCCGTCAATCAATCTGCAACTGTTAGCTGCACAGAGCGACTGTAACCATGGTGATGCTGGTGCCATCAAAGATATTATATATATATTGATAATAAACGGTACACACTTCCTGTTTCCTAAGTGGGCGTGGTCTCATTTCAAAGTGTAGTAAACGTCATGTGGATGGATGAAAAGTTATATTTGCACAATTTATTTATATTTTATTTTGATAACATTAGATATCTCCACACTAACAGCTATTTTTAGCATAAAAAAAAATTGTAATCTGTGGCGATCGCCGACGTTATCTTCGCTGTGTTGCCAGATCTCGCGAGAGTTCATTGCTGAGACAGAAAAAGATCTCGAACAAAGTTAATTTTCTCCTGATCTGTCCGTCTGAAAAATGTCATTTTGGTGTCAGA
>JAOVVB010233499.1:0-10146 GCA_028570985.1 Heterobranchus longifilis
ATTTTCACTGAAACCTTTTCTCCACACAAACTCCGTCAAAAACACTGCTTGTTCTCCGCCAGTCACTCTGACTAGCGCTGTGATGCTAACTTCAGTCTGTTTGCAGCTAGCATGCTAAGCTAACCTCGATAGTCAGAGGTAAAACGTTCAGAAAAAAGGTGAACAGCACAAAGTGCATTCAGACAGGTTTATCCGGACATGCAGAGGCTCTGATGAATCAATACTGCTGGAGCTCACAGATACAGCACTCTGCTGTTTTATTATACATCCATAGCGCTGATGTTCTACTCACGTCAGGCGCCATATTGCTCAAAGGGTAACATCCGGTTTGGCGAGTCGGTAACCTTTAAAAATAAAA
The DNA here is from genome assembly GCA_028570985.1 of Heterobranchus longifilis. Lineage (NCBI taxonomy): Eukaryota > Metazoa > Chordata > Actinopteri > Siluriformes > Clariidae > Heterobranchus > Heterobranchus longifilis. Next base: position 359 of record JAOVVB010233499.1, read on the forward strand.
GTCCTTCAGCTTATAAAAATAAAGGGTTAGGCTATTTCAGTGTACTTATAAAAGCTGTACTTTATTGTAAGTGTACTTTTAAAATGTATAGTAAATTGCAAATACTTAAGTTTGGGCAAATACATTTAAAAAATGAATAAATACATTTAAAAATACATTTGGAATAAATTAGAAATAAAGGCAAAAACAAAATTGAAAATACATTTGTCTTGATAAATAAAATGAATATGCCATTACATGTACCAAAAAAGTAGGCATATATCCTTTATGTCAAATGTATCAATGACATTGATACATTTGACATAAAGGGATATTTATGTTTTTATTTCCTTTTTTATTTATTTGCCTTTGTATTCATTTCCATATTTTCTTTTTTAACTTTCCCTTTAATTCATTCATTTTTAAATGTATTTATTAAGTGTTTTTATTTCATATTAATGTATTTGTTATCGCCTTTATTTATTTATTAACATTTCTTTAGTATATTTATTCAATTTTTAATGTATGACCATGACCAAAATAGTCATACATTCTGTCATTGTGTTACTTATGGATGGAATTATAGTGAAAATAAATGATTCCTGCTTTTGCTGGGGACCCCCTGGAACCGCCTCAAGGACCCCTGGGGGTCCACATTTTGAGAACCACTGATTTAGTGTTCTCATAGGAAGTATACTTCTTTTCAAGTCCCTTGTCATTCACTATAAGTGTACTTTAATTTCACTTAATTAGAAGTGTATTTAAGTCTACTTACAAAACATGCACTTTAATGTAAGTTCATTTTAAAGTAAATTTATTTAATGAAGGTTAATAATTGCCCATTATTATAGGTTTTTAATGGAGTGATTCAAATTAATTCATGGAGTGATAAAAAGAGATATCCAAAATTCCCTCTGTTAAAAAAAACTTTGACCCTAATATGTCAACAAAATTAAACAAGAATTTTAACTGGGGACGTTTTTCATGATGATATCTATTAGTTAAACATTTGAACTTATTCACCTCTAAAAGTACTGCTAAAAATCAAACTGACAATGTGATTTTGATGCCTTCACTGCATTCTTTAATCACACCAATACACCCCTTTATACAGACATTCAAGGCTAAAAAGCAGTCCATCATGTTTTGTAGATAAATGTGTTGGAGATCACAAAGGCTCCGCCGACTGCGGGCTGTTAAATTCACCCATGGTTATTTTTATCCATTGCTGGAGGTAAAGTAAGGCTAGGCACTTGGTGGAGTGGCAATAATTGACTGTTTGCTAAACCCCTCCCCCAAGCAGCAATTGTCCAATCATAGCATAGCAACTGTAACTAGGCAGGCTAGGTCTGTCAAGCTTTGGATTTCTCCACAAGCCAAAGTCAATGGCTGCGTCCAAAATTCCACACTAACGTGCTATTTAGTCGCTAAAACAGTATGTGAGATTTTTTAGTATGTCCGAAACCTTAGTATGAAACTAATAGTACGTGATGTGCATACTATTTCCAGTGAAATATTACAGTATGCAATGCTGGACACTACAGTGGCATAAATATCCCATAATGCAATGCGGTAGTGTCGACAACATTCATAACAGACAAACGGACAGCGACCAGGCGGCTCTCCAACGTCAATAACGCTTCAATTTACATTTCAAAACCTTAAAAATCGCCTGCGACCGTTAGATTAGCTGCTTACCTTTTTACCAGCAAGGAGGCTCACGCAGTAATTACAGATCAGTACCTCCAAAAAGATTCATACTACTGTTTGTATACACAAAAGTATGTTGAACAATAGTACACCTATTGAGTCTGTAGTACACAGTATGGCATTTCGGACGCAGCCTAGCTTAGCGCTCGTCCCCAGCTCCACCCTCTCGTCCAAATATGGTCACTTCTGGCTCCAAAAAAAACAACAAAAATGCCAAATTTGAGGCTTCAGCATGGTGGTCCACAAACCAAAGGGTGACGTCTCGGTGGCGACGTCCACTTCTTGTATCGTCTGTGAGTAGATCGCTGCCTTTCAGAGACTCAAACACTGTTGTCGTAACAAACCTGGTCGTTCCATCCTTCAGTTCAAGCAGTGGTCAACAGCGATTGGCTGCGCTCACAAAATGTCAGCTCAGGTCAAAGTTCAACCAATTTGAACTTTCTGCGCACCACGGACATCGTCACAACACACCACATACACAACAGGGGAGGCGGCGCATGCAAAAGCAGTTTTTCCGCGCTAATGTGAATACGCCTTTTGGTCTTGTTTAAATCAGACAAATCGAGATTCACCTTTTGACTACGACAGCTGTATGAGAACCTGGTTTTTTTTTAACCGTAAGATTATTTTTACAGTCTATTTTGTGTTATCATTTATCATCTGTTTATTTTTTACTGTATTTTATTCTTTTCTTGACATATAGATGTTTGTAATTTATAATAACTAATACACCGGTAACATTGGAAAGCATTGAAATTTGATATTTATGTTTGAGGAAATGTATGAATCACTTGTTGATTGACGCTCTCGTGGACTCTTGAAACCACAGATTATTGCAAGAATAAAATTATATCTTTTGCTATTTTTTTATTATCCATACTATGCTGTAATTTGAAATTAAACTTTTTAAAAATGTTACCATTTGGTCTCTGCACATGATAATGACGGAAATAGTGATGCTTATTAATTTAAAGATCCCATATTATCCTTATTTTCAGGCTTCTAACATGTTTACATGCATTAATGTTCAAAAAACATTATTTTTATCCCTGTATTCACCCTCTGTCTGAAACGCTCGGTTTCGGCGCCTGTCTCTTTAAGACCCCTCCCAAAAAAGCTGCTCTGATTGGTCAGTGTTTCCAGGTCTTCTGCATCTGCACTCTGTGTCTCAGCACCGTCACTGCAGCCGGGGAATGACTGTAACATCACTGTAGCAGCACTTTCTACCTAGTTGTGACATCACAACCGTACAAAAGTACTAATGGCTCATTTAAAGGCACATTTTCAGAACAGGGGCTGTGAGCATTTCCCCATGGGTTGGGCGTTTTGATACTTTCGCAGTATTTATATCGCACTTAGACCTGCTTTATGATTAAAAAAAAAAAAAGACATAGAAAACCTTTAAACCTTTAAACTTTATATCTAAATTTAATTTGCTCTCAGAATTTCTTCTTTCTTGTTCCGTGTCTGGGATTTATTTATGAAAACATCCTCTGGAGTTCAACAGAATGTTCTCTGTGGCATCATTTGAATTGTAAAATACCTCAAATACCTTTGCAAACACTGGCAGACTGCCAAGTGAATTCATGACTACCTGTAAAATATTACTAAAAACATCTTGAAACGAGACGCTCTGCATGTCATTCAGGAACTAAATCTGATGCCTGTTACCTTTCGTCCAGGCTGTTTTTCTTTTTTTTTTTCTTTTTTAATGCATTTTATATTTCTCAAGTTTCTAGTTTAATTAAAGCTGAATAGCTGTTGTCCATCACAACATACTGCAGACCAGTAAATGGGACGTTATTGCTCCTCTTTGGGAGATGATTAGAAAATCTTTAATATCACTGTCTATATTGTTTCTTGGGTGGTCTCACAATAATAAGAAGGACTTTATTGCACAAACTGCGTGTCCAGCCAGTAAAATGAGCTTGTTAGCATCATTGCATGAATGCTTTATAATAGAGGCTTCTCATGGAAGCATTGCTGAGATGCCAAGTGTCACATACTGTACCCAAGAACCAACCACAAGAACGTCGCACCCACGTGCTATTTCAGCCACCTACAGTCCTGTAGCACACATTTCACACAGGAATGGGCTGCTTGTTGAAAAGCCAAAATTTGGAAAACAAACATTAATTTTTAAAATAAACTGCCAAACATTTTTTTTTTTTTTTTTTTTTTTTTAGGTACCGCAGTTAATATGTGTCCGTCTTTCCCCACAGTTTAGTTTTCACATAAACTACGAGTCAAGAAAAATGTTTTGAAAATGACGAATGAAAATAAAGGCAAGGCAACTTTATTTGTATAGCACATTTCATACACCAGGGCAACACAATGTTAATGAAAAAAAAAATACAGCAAAAGTAAAAGATTTACAGTTGGGGAAGTGCAAAAGAACAGGCAAAAAAAGATTGATTTAAAGTTTATTTAAAAAGTAAGCGAGTGCAGGTCAAGTGAAAATAAAAGAGCACAGTAAATACTCCCACATTTAGATGCACAATTAGAAACATTTATTTTTAAATGAAGGCTATTTAAAAACTTTTTTTGCATCACTGGATAGAGCAGGCAGAGTAAAAAAAGAAATGTTTCTATCTTTGACTTAAAAGCTATTGAAAGAATTTATAGTGTGTTATTAGTTGAGTGGGAATGCTAAATTCACTTTCCTTTTTTTTTTTTTTTCATAAGCTGCAGTCTTTCAACATGTTTAACAGTGCAGGGATGACAGGCCGTATACGTTTACATAATATTTGCCTTTTCATTGCTCAAGAAGCAAGAGAATGGCACACACTTGTGAGTTTTGATTGTCTTATGTTTTTTTCCAAAATGTGTTTAATGACAGCTATGTGAGCATGCCGTAACGCATTCGCTGCCCTGCAGTGGAACACGGAGGCTGCCAAAGTGGTTGCGAAACCACCCTGCGCCACGACTCTGACAGGAATTTCCCATCGCCCCATTATCAGCATCAGACAAGCTGAGTGATTGCAATTACATCTGCCGAAATGCTAAGAGCAACTGCCTTTTCTCTTTTCCTACAGGAGAAGTGGAGGTATTATGAATGGCCCCATTGTGAATCTGTGAGGTTTCTGTCTGCCCAGTAAACCAACATAGTTGTGCTGTGTAGCTTTAATGAGGCCTTAATTATGAGATTCCTCTACCTTAGCGACTGACTCATTGGGTGACGGCTTTAAGCAAATCCCCGTGTGTACAGGCGTCCGTGTGTAAGGCCCAGTCCACACGTACGTGGGTATTTCTTTTTGAATGTAGCTTTTTCTGTGTGTTTTTGACCTTTCGTCCACATGCAAACTGCTTGTAGGTCACTGGACCCGGATCTTTTGGAAAACTCTGTCCAGAAGATTTTCAAAAACATTGTTTTTAGTGTTGATGCGTAGACAGCGAAAACAGAGTTTTTGGCTTGTAACGTCAGAGTGTGCGACGTTATCTCATTTGTGAGGCGTCAGAAATGAGGCGACATTTCGGCGGACGTGGCCAAAATAGTCCTGATTCTAACCTTGCTAACGTGACTTTGCAGATGTTTACACATACATGTACAGTAACTCTTGCATTATATTGAAGAACAGCTATTTTCAGGCTTCTGATTGGCCAACATCTTCTTTTTCTTCTTTGCCACATTGTTGAAAAGGCTTAAAGAAAAAGTTACATCGCCACCTGTTGGTTTGGCATTTGGACAGAGATTTTTTTTTATAAAACAGTGCTTGTGTGGACGGGATCTTTTTTTCTTTAGAACAAAGGAAGGTAAAACTCTTTTTTTCAGAAATACCTGTGTCCGTGTGGAGACCTAAGACAAAGGGAGACGAGAGTTAAATGTGACACATTTTTAATAAGGTCTGCTCTGATCTGACACCTGCCTGCCTGCTCTCATCCCCGGCTCTCTGAAGCTCTGTGTGGTGTCTGCAGCACAGATGTCCCCGGGGACCTCTACTGGACAATAACATATATTTATACATATATATATATAATAAACTTTTCTCACGTTGCAAAGCCGGCGAGCCTGGTCAAGTACTTCTAGCTATTGCAGTGTTTCTTTGGTTGCATCCAGCCTTCTTCTTCTTCTTCTTCTTCTTCTTCTTCTTCTTCTTCTTCGTCATGACGTGTGAAAAGTCAGACAGAAATGTTCCTGAATGCATGTGTGAATAGTAAAACTCTGGTGCCTGGAAAGTTATCCCAGTAATTTCCCAGGAACTATATGTGTGAAAGAGGTTTCAAAATGCTGCAGTTTATTCCAAACACTCACAATCAAGCGTGGTTATGAGAGGTGACCATAGTTGGAGCCCAGATATGAGGAGGACGTGACATTTTGGCGAGGAGCCAGCCAGCCAGCCACCGGCCCCGGACCCCATGCATTCTGTCTTTCTTCTCTGTTTGTCAGCACTTCCAAACATGGCTACCTGCAGAGAGGAACAGACAGTGAGACTCTCTCTTAGGGATGCCAGGCTCCTGTATATTATGTTTTTAGCATGCCTCAGATTTTTTCACAGCAGCCTAAGTTACTCCAAACAGAGCCGAGCAGTCCGAGTCCTGCTGATACCGAGGCGGCCCTAAACAGACCTGTTGCTGCGATACCGTCCCGACTACAGAAGAAGATGGAAGATAAATGCACTGCAGCTCATTACTCGCTGTTCTTCACACACATATTAGATGTATTTGGGTTCTAATAAGTCACCTTTTATCAGCTGCAATTAATGACCTAATGTTAAATAAATCATTTACTAGTGTTTATAAATGTTATTATAAGTTAAGAACAGCTTTTAGGTTTGTGGAAAATCCTCCGGTGTCCAGTCTCTAACATTCAGCATAATAACTACTTTTACTTTTTGTACTTTAAGTATATTTTGATGCTAACACTTTTGTACTTTTACTCAAGTAATAATGCAGGGCTTTTACGGATTATTTCTACACTGTGATATTGCAACTTTTCCTTAAGAAAAACATCTAAGTATTTCCACCACTTGTGATTCAGACTATTATTTCACTGCTCAGCTGTCAGCTCATTGATTTTTCACTGGGCTTTAAATTGAAAGAGACAGATTTTAATTCACATTTATTTGTTCCTGGGTTTTGTTTCAGCGTCGACATGATTTGTTGTTTGCAGCGTAATTATTGCCCAGAAGAATAATAATAAGAAAAACAGATCCCAGACGTCAGCAGACATTATCCTGATATACCTGTGTGCAAATTGAGTGCCATGACCACTTTTCTGTAGCCCACACAAAACTGAATCAGTCATATCTTCCTCTGAACAATCCTGCATTAATGGTGTCTGGGCGGTTTCAAAAATCAGACAGCAGCTATGTAACTATTTTCAGCAATTTACTTCTCAAATTGCGGCTGTCAAGTGCAATCGAGGCTTCCCTCAGTCATGCATGGGCCCCTAAAAAAAGGTTTTTGTCTCATGTCTCTGTCATGTCTACATCTCTGCACCTTTACACAGGCTCACTCAGCAACCTCTGCTGCAATTACACGAAAAGTTATATGAGGACAAGGGACACATTAGAAACACGGGTCCAGCTTGACATTGGCGCACACACACACACCTCACGGGGACATGGCAGCAGGAAAGAGTCTGGTGTAGCTGGAGTGGAGACGGTGGGTTTTAATGACACAGTGTCTCTCAGAACGCTGTTCCCATATAATTACGCTCCGTCTGACGTGGATCTGTCAGTGGCATTGATTGTTTGTCCTGATGCCCACCTCCTCGGGGGAGAAAAGTGTGTGAGTGTGGAGGGAGGGGGAGATGTTTGGAGCTGGACAGGTTGCATTCAGGAGCCCATGGGAGGCCCAAACTGGAGCCATTGGTGAGATTGGTATCGTGTTAATGGCCCCGCAGGCTCCAAGATACATAGCAGCAAAACCATAAGAGGCACTGGAATGTGGAGCTCCCTTGAATCATTGTCATAATTAGGGACAATTGCACACGCAGACCCAAGACCTATTGTGCTCATTTGGGACCTGTTTTTGTCTGACTGCTCTCATGCCTCACTACACTGCGTGTGTCTGTGTGTGTTAAAGGGATAGTTTGACAATTTTGGGAAATGGGTTTATTAGTTTTTTTTCGGGTCAACAGTCAGATGAGAAGATTGATACGGGGCGGCGTGGCTCAGGAGGTTCCTGGCTCGATCCCCGGCTCCTCCATAGAGAGTGTTGAAGTGTCCTTGAGCAAGGCACCGGACCCCTAACTGATAAGCAGGTGGCACCTTGCGTGGCAGCAGGAATCTGTGTGAATGTTGAGGTGTGCTGTAAAGTGCTTTGAGTAGTCGGCAGACTAGTAAAGTGTGTATATACATGCAGTCCATTTACACTCTCATGCCTGTGTTTTTTTTAAGGTATGCATTTTGTATCTAAAAATATGAGGCAGCTGAGCGACCGCTTAATTTAGCTTAGCCTAAAGACTGGAAGAAGACTGGAAACTGTCCTGTAAACATGCCTGAATGTATATATTTTATTTTATTTTTAAAATGTTTTATATTATTTATATATTTTATCCCTATATTTTGTTATTCTATTTTATATGCATTTTTATATTTTACTGTTCCTGGATGGATTTAAAAAAAAAAAAAAAATGTAATCACTGCCTCATATATTTGTTATTATATTATATTTTATTATATTGAATATGTCCTTTTACATTTACTTCTTACTATTTTTCATTAATGGAGCCTCCCAGCAAAAGCATTTCACAAAGTTGTATTTGTATAACTGCAGTGACAATAAACAAACTTGAATCTTGAACACCTAACCTAGCTCTGTAACTTGTCACTTATACATTTGGATTTTAGCACTGATTACAGGAGTTAAAAAAAAAAAAAAAATCTACAAAAAAATAAAAAACTGTGAAACAATTTTAACACCTCCTGTCACCATACTTCTTTTGGAACTATACAGTTCCCATAATGCTTTGGGGGACCTAAACAGGAAGCACTATGTTGCTAACCGTGGGCTACAACTTATCAGGCTAAAACCCCATGTGTTTTAGCCTCCATATTTGTTTACATTTTGGCAAATTGGCACCATTAAAAGTATGCCGAATTAACTATTAGCTGTTCCTGTTTGCAATTTACCCATGGATGTGCAGTCAACTACCACTAAATTATTTTGATACTGAAAAAAACTTAAAAACGTGACGATTTTCAGTAAAGCTCTGGACTCACGAGGAGCGCCTTTTTTCCCTTTGATTCCTACGCGGATTTCTGGACGTTTACTCGCGATGAACATCGGAGATAATGGCATCCTCAGAAAGAGTAAGTCACACTAACTTTAAAAATATATGTATCATGTCTTTGTGTTCGGAGGCCGGAAAGGAGTCAGACATTTTGACGCTAGTAACTTTACCTGAATTGTTTGTCATTGCTTCTGCAACAACTCAACTTGACTGTTGGTGAACTACAAGAACTGCCAGTTGTTTTCAGAAAACCTGCATGCACTCGTCCCTTTAACCACATGTAGTATTTTTGTTACCTCAAGTACCAGATTTTGCCAGTAGCTAATTTCCAAACAACTTAAATTCCCCAAAGCCTCCAGTTACAGCCAGTGATGGAGTGTAACTAAATACATTTACTTAAGTACAAATTTGAGGTACTTGTACTTTTCTGGAGTATTTTCTTTCCCTGCCACTTTATACTTATACTCCACTACATCTGTGTGGGAAATATTGTACTTTTACTTCACTACATTTATCTGACAGATTCAGTTACAAGTTACTTTACAAATTAAGATGTTTGACATCTGAAATGATTAATTAGTCGATTAATCAATTAGCTGACTGAACAAAAATTATTTGTCAACTATTTTTGAAAAAGGGGGGGTTTGCTGCATTTGGGTAGTACTTTTACTTTTAATACTTTAAGTACATTTTCCTGATTATACTTACATACTTTTACTTCAGTAACATTCTCAATGCAGGACTTTTACTTGTAACAGAGTATTTTCCCAGTGTTGCGTTGGTACTTTTACTGAAGTAAAGGATCTGAATACTTCCTGCACCACTGGTTACAGCAGTATGTTCTCATGCAACAGCAGCACTAAGCTCATGTTATGAAAAACATGTCAGACATCCCGTGTAATACATGCCTCTCCATATGACA
>JAOVVB010233500.1:0-10146 GCA_028570985.1 Heterobranchus longifilis
GTGTGTGTGTGTGTGTGTGTGTGTGTGTGTGTGTGTGTGTGTGTGTGTGTGTGTGTATGTGTGTGTGTGTCAATTGGACCCCTATGGGATGGAGAAACCCATCCCTATAGAGCTGGAGAGAGGGTGGACAAAACAAGAGCAAGCGAAAGAAAGGAGGGAAGACAGGAGAAGAGGGGGAAACAACTGGGATCCATTGAGAGGAAATTAATGGCCCATCTCATATTGTCAGCATTGTTATTGTATAAGGGGGCTCTAGAGGGAGGGGAACCCTTTAAAATGATGTCTGTGGAGAAAAAGAGCACTAAAAATGAAGACAAGGCAAAGAGGGGGGATGAAAGGCGAAGGCTGTAAATTTTCGACAGAGCTCTCAGTTCATTACAGGGTGATCAGAGACGAGGCAGGGCCAGACAAAGGGCCTCAGTGTTGTAAGCCAGCTACGTCAGTGTTACACCGGGGTCAGCTCTTTAACTCACGGGCAATGAATAACTGGGCTTTCAGCTGGGACAATGGCAGTCCGGCTTTCCCCAGCTCCGGGTAGGACCTGCCTATTGTTGAGGAGTTGAACCGGGGAAGTCACCAATCTGTAGGAACGCCGAGAAGTTAAAAGACACGACGAATGAGTCGAGGAAAGGGAGCTGCAGAGATTTAAGATGTGTGTGTGTGTGTGGGGAGGGTGGGGGGGATGTGTGTGTGAGCAAACCTGGAGGTCAAGAGTACTCTATCATCACCATGCCATTAAAGATTAAAGTGCACGGTGCACATGGGGCCCACAAGAATTCAGTGGCCTCTGTGTGTCTGCGGAGGTTTCTTTTACAGGTTACAATCTGGACTGAAACAATCCAAGAAAAAAAACCCCCATAAACGAGTCAGCCCCCCTCTGGGTCAGTCAATAGACACTTTCTAAGATGCAACTGCTTTACAGTAGTCAATCTGTTGTCAGCCGAGTGAAGCAGCAGAGGCACATCAAATTAATCAAAAGGCATCAACTTTACAATGTCGTTTAGGGTTCGGCTGTGTGGGCTGCATTTGAATTAATGTGAACAAATGACAGTTGTATCGTAGATCGGACAGTAAGTCACTGTTGGTAAGAGCTCTTTGACGGACAGATACACTTAAAGGTCCCATATTTATTATAAAGCAGGTCTAGGTGCTCCACAGAGAAATGCACATGTATTCAGAAGCTGTGCCTTTAAACGAGCCATCAGGACTTCTGCAAGGTTGTGATGTCACAACTATACTATATATAGATAGATAAAAAAGTGCAGCTACAGTGTCGTTATAGTTATTCCCCGGTTGTGATGACGGTGCAGAGACACCGAGAGCACAGATACGGAAGACCCCGAAACACTGACATATATATATAGCATACTGGGCTTTTTCGTCTCTTAAAGAGACAGGTGCTAAAACGGAGCATTTCAGATCATAGACTGTATACAAAGAATGGACAGAGTAAGAGTGATGTCACCCGTTGGTTTGTGGACTTAGTTTGGCCACTTCCTGATCGGCATCTTGCGCTTTTTCAACCGGACGTTACGTTACCAGGTCAAGGGGCAGGGGGGGGTGACGCGGCCGACGAGGCGCGGTGACGTTTCAATGGTGCTGAGCTCACTGCTAACGAGGAAAATTTTGCAGATTTTCAACTGAGTGATGTGAATCCTCCAGTGGATTTTTAACAGTGGGGGGAGCGGGGAGCTCCAGACACTCATGCTGGTCACTGCAGTGACACGAGGTGGTTGAAAATCAGCAAACTTTCCCTTCAGTTAGCAGCTAACGCTAGCGCTCGCTAGCTAGCTTGGTTAGCACTGTGCTACCGAACACTGAACAAGACATTTTTTCGGTGGCCAAAGTGTTACAATAAACTTCTATGAAGTGAAAACACACTGTGAAAGAGTCTAACATGACAGCCTGTCAATCAAACCGTAGCCATGGCAACCACGCTCCAAAGCATCCTCTGCTTTATTGTCTATTTACTTCTTAATGGTACCATAATTTACAAAATGAACATCATGCTGTATTGATTTGAAACTAGAGACTGAGAGCATAAACTCATTATGAAACTGTTTACTGAGGTAATAAATCAAGAGAATTAGGCTCATTTTCCCATAGACTTGTATTTACCGGAAGGCTTTTTGCAACCGCTGGTATCGCCCCCTGCTGGCCATAGGACAGAATGCAAGTTTTAAGGCACTTCTGCATTGGGACATGGAAGCTCTGTCCATTACTTTTTTACTATCTATAGTTTTACCTCTAGTATTTTATGAGTGGGCCCCCATAATGTTTGTCTAATGCACGAGGACACACACGCAGGTGACTTCACACATTCTACACACCACTGATCTACAGGTGGTGGTAATGCACGAACATATGTAGCAATGTGCCAACAAAGGCAGGAAAGAAGAAGACGGCATGAATGTAAACAATGCAGGCTTGAAATTTCTAAGAAAAATCTGCTTTGCAAGTGTTTTATGAGGAAGGGAAGTTAGAGCTCAAGGTGTTTCGATGAGTAACACAGCTGGATGTTAACATAACTGTCCTCAGGGCACCTTTAAGTGCTGCATAACATTTAGTTCAGCTCAGTTGGCTCTGGTCCCAAGTGCATCAATTTAGTGCCAACCTGGTTGAAAACTACAACCATTTTACATGAAAGTCTTTAAAGAAATACGCTGTATAACAAAGAACATATGAGACGGTGTGAAAAACCAAACAGCAAAATGAAAACCTCAAGCCCAGCTGGTTAAGAGAAAAAGAGAGAGCAATAAAGCATAAACCATGTTAGAACCAGTGAAAGACCACTAAGGAAAATTAGGTTTTAAATGAAAAAAATTCAGCCAATTTTGGATGATTTTGAAGCTTTGAGGTAATCATTTTAGTGAAGTGGTGTGATGCATCATTTCCATCCAAATTTCAGTAAATTGGTCTAATGGGTGCTATTAGTGTAATTCTAAAAATGGCAGCAGTGAGATGCACCAGTCTCCTGAGTACAGTTCAGATCTGTTGGTGGTGTCTAAGATTTTGCCGTTGATGGACAGATGAAAGCCCAAATTAAAAATGGCAGAACAATCCTTTGTTAGTAAGTTGCTGTCATTGCCTTTGAACAACAGATATCAGATTTTTGCAAGAAGTTCAACTTTGATAAATGTAGTGTAAACACTAAAGAGGACAAGAGACGGAAACGAGACAATTTGCCTAAAAAAAGGCTTAAAATAATGTTTTTTTTCTCTCTAATAGAGTTCAACACTGAGGTTCCTAAAGTGAAAATCCCATTCATACTCTGAATAAAGGATTTTGATTTTTAGCCATAATGTCGTAACCATCGCAGGTATGAAAGATGCTCCTGTAGTCCGTATGTATCAACCCTGTTTTAAGAAAAGCATGTTTTATTTGTACTGTCATGGAGAAGTACTACACTACCCACAATCCTAAGCGTAACAGCAACATCTCTGATTGTTGGAGCTCGCCCATTGTTTATGTACGGTCTTGTACCTTCACCTTATTTTTCAGTTTTGCAATTAACTTTTTTTTTGTGCCCCAAATACAGTGTTTTATCGTCACGATTAAGTAGTTGGTTGGCTTAATTCCAGGCTTAAATCTCTTTATATAAAGATTTTTTCAAACGTCAATGGAGTGAATGAAGGGGAAATTCCATGTAGTATTATAAAACCTGGATACGGGATCCCAAAATGGCGCCAATTCAGTTCAATGAGAATTGCTCGCCTGGCGCATACGGCAAAAAAAGTTTCCAGGCTTCGGAGTTTACTTCCGTGTTATGCGGCCCACGGGATATACATAGTAGCATTTCTCCCGGCGGCGAGTTCCCACTCGCCTCATAGACTTTACATTGTGCTGACGTCACAGATTTTTAAATCACTCTTCTTGGCTTGAGGAAGGTTTTATAAATATAAAAAGTCCATGGATTAAAAATTCAGAATAGAAAGAGTCGGTGTTTGCAGTTTGAGGTGTCCTGTGAACAGTTAAACAGCTGCACACCAACTACTCAACGAGGTAACATTAACTAACTAGTGTTAACTTTCACTTTCTCTCTCACAGACACCGTGTGCAGCACGAAAATAAGATCACGGTTGCTCACAGAATGATAGAAAAAGAGCAATCATTGCCTTGCTTCTTAATTAAAACGACAATAATTTATTTTGCTGCCCTCAGTATTCTGACACCTGCAGCAGTATTAAACTGTATTTCCTGTTGCACCGATAGTGTCGCCAAATCAACAAAATCTTAAGGATTGCCACTAAGTTTTACGGTACAGTCATATTATATTTGTTTATTTTGTAACGTGTAGGACATGTTTATGCTGAAATAAATAGATATATACAAGTAGTTATGTCTCTCGTTGTATTTTGCCCTTTTATGGACGTAATGTGCAAAAACAGATATTCAAATAGGTTCAAACCTGTGTGGTTTTTTTTAAGAAGGAATAATCAAATGTCAATTTTAGCAGCCCTAGTGTGGACGGCCCTTTAAAGCTCACAAACACACCGAAGTCAGAAGAACGACTTCCCAACTCAGGAAATGGGACCATCCGACGAGCACGTGAATGCAGCATAAATCCCAAATGTCTACACAAATCATAAAAGCTAATTTTGGTGGAAGCTTTGTCCTTATTATACTGTAATTGCTTGTATTTTATGTATCTCACATATTTTCTCTCGTGTCAGTAGTTTTATTTAGTTTATTTAGGTCATTAGATAAAACCGCCTGGCTGCTTGCTTCTGCTGAAAATATGTCATTCAAATATGTAAATGAACACAACAGACCTGTCACAGTGGAGCCCCTTTTTGAACCCTCAGCCCATATTATGTTCTCTGTGCTGATGGACACCTGCCTGCTGATGATTACCTGTCATTCACATGATGATATTTACAGTACATCTGCAGCCAACCCACACACACACATACATAGACTTCAATACATTAAAAGAAAAAAGGTCCTTTCATACACTGATTGATTGACTGCACGCTGCAGTATTACCTCTTAACACCTGATTTAATCCGGCATCTTATAAACCCAGAGTCTTAAAATCTATTATTTTTTGCCAACAGCTGTGAGATCATTTAATTTGTTTCCTATGCAAATCAAGTCATGTGTGGGATACCACCGGAAAACTGATGCCTGAAACATTTGACGGACGGGTGGCTGCACACACACAATTACCACACCCTCAGTGGCGGAGGAATAAAAAAAAAAAAAAAAGATTTCTTAAGCATGGGTATCACTCACAGTGAGTGCACACACACACACACGCACACACACACAGACAGAGCAGCTGTCTGAGGCAGGCGGGGTCAAACGGTGGTTAATTAGTCCCGTCACCTGCTCAGGTCATCACACCTTCAGCTCTGCTCGGCTGAATAATAATCCTGCAATATTAACACTGTCACGTTGGCTGGGAGTGTTAGAGTGAACCTGTTGTTGATATAATACATTACATCCCGCTGTCTCGCCTCCCTGACACACACACACACACACACACACTCTCCTGCTTCCCCAGCTGACTGAAGGGCCACCAGAAACTGTCACTTTGCACTAATGACTGCTATACAACGGTGTGTGTGTGTGTGTGTATGTGTGTGTGACAGGTCTCCTCTCCGTCTCTATCCTCGCAGCAGCGGCGTCACGCGTGATTACTCAGCCTCTCGCTTCCTATCTGTTGCTGCTCTCTGTAAATTATATCAAATGTTGAACCACCGCCACCGCCGTAGTGGTCTGTCAAACTGTGAACCGGTTTTGAAATCTACTCCCTCTGAAATGTGTCTCATTAAGCTCTGTGTGTCTGCAATCCTCCGGCAATGGGAGTTAATGATGTATTGAGAATATTCTCAGGTTGCGAAAAGGTAGATTTCGGCATCAAAGCGTGTGCCGGGAGTCTGTTTATAGTGTTTGTTTCTCGGGGAGAGAGTCCCTCTGTATGGAAAACAGGCAGGTGCTTCACGGACGCAGGAATGATTTCCCATCTGTCTGTTCCGTAGAGAGATAACGGGGCCGTCTTATTCGAG
This sequence comes from Heterobranchus longifilis, assembly GCA_028570985.1. Classification (NCBI taxonomy): domain Eukaryota; kingdom Metazoa; phylum Chordata; class Actinopteri; order Siluriformes; family Clariidae; genus Heterobranchus; species Heterobranchus longifilis. The sequence continues at coordinate 6,012 of JAOVVB010233500.1, forward strand.
GTGGAGCGCATCTCCCTGCACTGGGAACCTTTTAATGGGGCGGAAAACCTGCCTTCCGCCCCTGAAAATCCACCTTGGAATTCCCATTTGCAACCGCCTGTGACTACCTGTCTTTCCAGAGCAGTTTTCCCATCGACCTCTGCTCTCTTTTTTTGTTTTAGATTCTCCCTATCCTTATAACTGCATTAATTTGCCTATGGATGCAATTTATGTTAATATTTATTTTTGATGCAGATAAATATCACAATAGATCTCGCCTGGAGATGCTTAGATTGCACACACACACACACACACACACACACGCACACATACACACACAGGGGGATAGAGCGCTGGATAAACGCCAGCCAAGCCTCATTAGCTTCTTGCTGCTTTTCTGGAAAGACAGGCAGAGCGAGACAGGAGGGGGAGACAGAGAAGGGGGGGGGGGTTAGATAAGCAGAGGGGAGTTGAAAGAGAGCGAGAGGAGGCAGAAGGAGAGGAAAACCAGGTTTATGAGGGGCGGCGGCGAGGCAGAGCCCCAGCACGGTGACCTGTTGGATTAAGACTATTAGAAACCCATCTGGGGCTGCTTGACCACTTCACTGACGGATCCTCCCCCAGCAGCCGCTCAGCTGACCCCCACTGACACAATGCACCCCTGGGACACACACACACACTAACACACACACATACACATGAACACACCTTCTCTGAGGGAACAGATGAAATGCTTCATGTCAGTCCCGAAATGCTGCATGGGACCATCTCGATGACAGATGGAGAGGTGACCCAGAAGTCAAATATGGCTCAATTTGCTATTCCATACAGGGGTGTTAATAGACTAAAACCCACAATACCTTGTCATATCGAACTCACTTCACTAGGCTGTATTTGGACATGTAGACTCAAACATTGCTTATCCTGATAATCAGACTGGATTTTTCCATTTCGTTTTGCTTCAGCCACACACTAAAAATAGGAGTTCTTGCTTAAACTGAAAATTGCAGGTGCAAACATTGTAAACTTAATGCTCATCGTTTGCATGTGAGATGCATGTTTGATGATTGGGGGGTAAATGGTTAGAGAAAAATGCTGGGAGAGCTATTGTGACTAACTAGTGCTAGCCCTGCTGGATTTTGTGTATCTCAGTTACAGTAGGTGATATTCCCTGGGATGGTGAAGGCATGACCTGTCCTACACTGTCTCACCCTGATATTCTTTTTATATTAAAAAAATTAAGCCAGCGCAAGAGTGCCAAAAAATGCAGTTCCTCAAATGGCCACTTGAGTCTGGCTCCAAAAGTGAATCAATCCCCATAGACTCCCGTGTTAAAATGCCCAAATTTATAACAGGAATAAACATGTTTACAGCCTGGTACAAAAAACGGTTCTGGTCTCTATAGCTGTCCCGGTGTCCTCCCGGCGTCACATTTCTCCCATATTTCTCCCGATTTATGACACATTTTCAAATGTTTTCCTTTACAGCATGTATAGGCCATAGACCGTATAAGCCCTTCGACTCTTCCCCTCTCCTCTCCCCGGCGTCAGTGCGTCATTGTGCGGTTCCTGCTCCGGGCTCCGTGACGCCGCACCGGTCTGACTCCCACCACCGTTAAACAAATCGAGGGTGGTGAGAGTGGAGTCAGCGGTTTCTGCTATCTACCGCATCTCATAAAGCCTGTCATTCAGACCTCCTGGGTCTGCGCGCACTCACCTAAAGAGTACTTAACATAAAAATGCTGTTGCATGTACTTATTATTTAGTTATTTTTATTCTTTAAAATGCAGAAAAAGAAGACTGTGAAAGGCAAATTTTTTGCAGGGAACCCCCCCCCCCCCCCCCGCTTCGTATCGTATCGCTTTGGTTTCAGAATCCTCCCGTGGCAAGTATGCTTCAGATGACGGCCCACTGCAGGATCTCAGCAGACCTCCGCTGCTCTGCGGTGAATTCCATACATCATACATTGCGATGGGAAGCCAACATCATTTATCTACACACAGAGCTCACACTGCCATGACACAGAGCTGGATTTAATTCAGGAAATTATCTCTTTAAAGCTTAAAGTTTTGCATAATTAAGGGCGTGGCCGCTTTGAGTGACAGGTGGGTGCCGTCACAGGTGGCGAGCATAGGCTGTAGGCTTCATTCGGCCCGCCTCAGTTCCATCCACGCTCCACCTCTTTTTTGGATTAGCCGGGAGTTAGGCGGAGTCAGGTACTATCAAGATGGTGACGGCCAAAGCCACCCACATTGAGCTTCATTTTGGTTCTTCAGAGACTATGGGTGACGTCACGAAGACTACCTCCATGTTTTATGGACTTTGAGAACGGGAACCCGAAGGGGAGGGACTTCCTGTGCACACAGGAAGTATAAGAATTTATCCCGGCACTGTTCATGTGGTAAGCCAGACTCGGACGGCAATAAATGGGTCTGGAACGAGGCTTAAAATTGCTGACTTCTTTTAGTAATGTGACAAGCGGACTGGACAATATGACCTAAAATCCATACAACCACAAATAATCACAACATAGTTTTCAGTGCTCTTTAATTTTTCATGTGTCTGATTTGTGTGTCCTGATTAATATCGGTTGTTGTAGCTCAACACATTCTCATAAACCATTTGTAAAATATCACATGAAAAAAGTAGCAGTTTGTATAATATATACGAACGTGTCTTCCGGTTTGAAAACATGTCCCGGTCGCATTATAGACACGTCACTAATGTTGTGATTAATGTTGTGAAACAGGAAGAATTCAGTCGGTTTAGACAACAACAAGAACACTTAGTTAGTTTTAGGCAACAAAACGAGTTGATATGGTTAGTAAAAAAACACTGGGATTGCAATAAAATCACATAAAAAATCATACAACCTATTTCTGGTTTAAAACGGGACTAATTTGCTAGGTTCAGGCTACAAAACGGCTTGGTATGGTTCGTAAAAAAACACAGGGATTGGCATTAAAACTTCTGTGTTGCATTTTAAATACATGTGACGGTCACATGATAGACACGGACTTGAACTCCGGTCTCCTGGGTGAAAGTCCTGTGCAATCGAGCCAACCACGCCCCCCCCACCCCCACCCTAAACCTGGGCTGCATGTTTCACAATTACGTGGTATATGTACGAATTACAGTGTATTACTTTTCGGAGTCATTGCTACAAACAGGGAATGAGACCAGCCTGTGGAGCTATAGTCTCAATTTTATCGTTAGTTTACGTTCAGAAAATGTAGACTGAGTAGTGTTGGTAATTCAATACATTTGGTTTGTTGCCTAACCTGAATCACAAACTATTAGAGGTGAAGGCACTTAAATGTCAGTCTAGTGGCTGCACTGTTTCTGAAATGTTTAAATATTGCACATTTTTTTGAGGAGATTTCTTTGCAGTCTTTGTTTTCCAAAAAGCAAAAAGCAAAATTCAATATGGACTCACAGCTCCTCGCTGTTTCTCTCTGTTCGTTTCTCTCTGTTCATCTCTCTCTCTCTCTCTCTCTCTCTCTCTCTCTCTCTCTCTCTCTCTCATCTCATTAGCCCATTTTGCGTCGCTGAAGGGTACCATCCCTTTCGGGAAACTTTTGTGGGTGGTTTCTTTGGTTTGAGTTCATCTGCAGCGGCTGTAAAATATTTCAGCCGGCTTCGGTTTTTCCGAGTCGTGGAGAGCGTCGCTACATGAGATTATGAGCTGTGGGGCTCAACGCAGACAGACGAGTTCCCAGCTGAATCACTCCACATCAAACCCTTCAATCACTTACCATTTACTGGGCTAAGCACAGATGAGAGGGCTCCCCGCCGCTCCACGCACGCACACACACACACACACTTGTGTACACACAAACCTGCTGCACAAATACTCATGCATGAGAGAATAAAATTTGCAGAAATAGACTCGCAGACATGCACGTCCGTGCACGCACACACAATCACATCAAATGCACTACACACACAAATGAGCAGCCTTTTAAATATGCACTATGTCTTTGAAAGAAAAATGCAAAAGAGAAATATTTATTAGGTTGATATTGCCGTTTCTGTGTGAAAGTATAGTATTCGTGAAAAGTGTGCGAGCGCGCGTGCGTCCCAATGGTGTCACCATAGGGACGAGGTGATTAGTGATATCTATCCGGCAAATCATGTGCAAGCACATCATTACCATA
>JAOVVB010233501.1:0-10145 GCA_028570985.1 Heterobranchus longifilis
TTTATGTTAAAGTCCAAGTCGAGTTGCAAGTCTTTTTATATTTTGTCAAGTCGAGTCTAAAGTCATCAAATTCATGAGGGAGTCCAAGTCACATGACTCGAGTCCACACCTCTGGTGTCCACTTTGAGACCTGATGCGAGACTCCTAGTGTCTGTAATGTGAAACTCCAACATGACATGTTCCCTTGAAGAGAGTGTAATATACTGTAATGTGTGTGTGTGTGTGTGTGTGTGTGTGTGTAGGCATGTATCCCACAGCTCCACCCTACATGGCTCCACCTCCTCCATACCCTGGACCACCTCAGCAGAACTGGAACCCTCCTCCAGGTATCTCTCTCACGCACACATACACACACACACACACACACACACACACACTACTGTGATTGTGATTTCCTTTTTTGGTTTTCACACACTAACTCTCTCTTTCTCTCAGTTGTTCCTGGTAACACTAAAGCAGCCGAGGCAGCGGGCAGTGCTTACTACAATCCCACCAACCCGCACAACGTCTACATGCCGATGGTACACACATACATACACATACACACACACACACACAATACATTAACCACCATTTTAAACATCTGTAATTGTTAGGGTTGCCACGACAACAGCTTTAGGCCACACTCATGACTAACATCTCTCTCTCTCTCTCTCTCTCTCTCTCTCAGGATCAGCCTCCTCCCTATTATCCTCCCCAGAACCACCAGCCGGACAAGAAGAACAACTAAACCCCGCCTCCCCCCTTTCCGGTGAAGTCACATGACCTCACCGTTATGACGTCACAGTTTTCTCTCAGATTTGGTCGTACTGGATATTCGAAGCTGAACAGATCTTATTATTATACATACATGTATATTGTATCTCTAATTTCCTCTGAGTGTGTGTGTGTGATTTAAAAAGGAGTGTGTGAGTGTATGTGTCATGTTTATAACCAGCAAAGTTTTTTCTAATTCCGCTTTTCTGCACCTTCTCACTGTTTATAATCAATCAGAAGTGTTTTATTAGGATTTGTTAATGAGGATATAGAAACTGTCCGGACGCTTCGTCGCAGCTGTTGTGTTAGATTCGCCGCTTAGTGACTTTGGTTTCCGTGGTGACCGCATCAAACGCAGGTTTATTCAAGGCCCTGTGTACTTGGGCAGCATTTTGTGTGTGTGTGTTTGTGGCAAATCTATAGCACAGATGCACAATCATTAAAACTTTAATGTTCACAATAAACTCTTAATGCTGTGTGTGGGTTACTACAGGATATTATGGGATGGCTTTCTCTGTGGAAACACACACACAGGGTTTCCTTTGATGGTCATTATTACTTTCTCTGTTTTACAGCTGCTGGATAAAATTATATCAGTGACTAACTCTAAATAAATATCTAAGATTCTACACCTTGTTCTGAGTGTAATGCATCATGCTTAAGTGTGTGAGAGAGTGAAATATATACAGTATATAGAGACAAGGCCATAAACATAAGTGTATTTATTTGAAGACAGAACTGTTTACAAATTGACACACACACTGTACATTTAGAAGTCGTCCCTCGATTGACAGCCAGCCCTCCGCCTCACTCCTCCCAGCCTTTACCGCCAGGCTGTGTGGGTAAGCGTAATCCTACAAGGCGGGCCACTTCCTCCGGGGGGCGCTCTCCTTTGCCGTGGTACAGGTTGTGCAGCTCCAGGTGGCGTCGTGTCGACTCTAACAGACACAGGTAGGTGTGTGAGGCGTGTCCCGCCTCCCTCTGAGCACGGCAGTGACGCTCGCTTGTCACCTAACACACACACACACACAAGAGTATATAAAATACATCGTTTAGAATAATTAGGTTTTTAAGGCTAGTGATACATATGGTGTGATGCTCTCTCTTGACACTAGGTGGCAGCAGTGAGTCACAATTGTTCTACAGCATACTGTACCAGTGTAAATAACCTGAGATATTAACACTTAATTACAGAATATACACTGTGTTAGACAATTCTGCCTTAAAGTAGTCTAATGTAAGTGTTTGAGTCAGAAATATTTTAACGTACAATAAATGTTTCACACAGTACGGGACGCAAAATGTTTAAAATACCACACGACAGTTTGTGATCTGGCACTTTAAATTGGATTTGTCATCTATTTAATTAGAGCATCAAACTGATGTGAAAGGGAAAATAAATGATCATTAACATTGTCAACAGCAGAAAAGTTACAAAACTTACAGAAAATTTGTCTGAATACAAACACAAATTAAGAAATGCACTTTATGATGTACAGGGCCCCCTCCAAAAGTATTGGAACAGCTATCCATCCCCCAGTGGATGTGTAATGGATCTTAATTATATTTCCACTTTTTAAAAATGACTTGCTGTTCTCCTATAGACAGCCTCTCTGGACCTCATTCTGGTTTATACGTTTATTAAATAATTATAACAAGAAAAATATTTTACAAAGTAGTAAGATTTAGTCCAAACCAGCAGTCTAGCACTGGGTTTTTCCTCAGTATTCAGTATGGCACATGATGGCACAATACTGTAGCTTCTCAGGATACACGCACCACGTCCTGGTTCACCTACAATATGTAAAGAAACACTATACGCACCTATGATCATATGTTTTTCATATTTCTGTGAGTTCTACATTTGTTTTGCGACATTTTTTTCTTAGGCATTTTAAAAATAATGATAAACCTCCTGAAGCCATCCACTATTGACTGATTACATCCATTTACGGAGTTGATTTATTATTATTATTATTTAAATTGGACATTAACCAACATTCACACTGCTCGATTTCTAAGAGTGCCCCAGTGCCTATTTAAGCAGTTTAGCCAACCACTCTAACAATTAATTAATTCAAATTTATTTATGAAGCTCTTGTAACAATGGTCATAGTCACAAAGCAACTTTACTGAATTAAAAGAACATTAACTGTAATGATGGTTTGTGTATTTAATGTAAAACGTTTAAATACAACAAGAGGCACTGGGTTTTACCTGCGAACTCTTAGAAATCGAGCGGCGTGAACGCTCGCCAGAAACGCAATGTTGGTTAGGCGGTGTTAAATCGTAAATAAAAACATCAAGCCGACATTTGGACTTCTATTATTTCACAAGTCACCATGGTAGTTTAATATCAATTAACCAAAATAGTGAGAATTCTTACACACACTATGAAGGAGGGAAATACATACGTAATTGGACATATAGTGCACTAGGTAGAGTGTGTATACTCTAACACACTCCACACACATTCTAGTACAATATCTATTTATCTATCTATCATGTTTTAAAGAGAGAGAGAGAGGGAGAGAACACGACAGTCCTGTACTAATATCACTGAGGTTCCCAATTATATAACAGACTTTAATGGGAACAGGTTTAATGGTTTCCAGTATGGTTTTGGTGGAGTTAAGATGTCACCTGAAACCACAAGGAGCTGATGACTGCCATCATGATGAAGTGACAAACGTACAAGATAAAGATTACACACCACAACATTAAAAACTTTTAGGAGATATCAAATTAATGGGTTTAACTACTTTTTAGCAGAAACTTCTCATACTCTCTGTGAGGAAGTACTGTTTTTAATATAAAACTTTACACACTATCTAATGGGATGGAGTATATTGTGTTTTAATGTATTTACACATTAAACGTGTGTTAGTTCATTAGCCTGTTAGCATTTAATTTACCTCAGGAAAGATTTTTACGGCGCGAGACACTGAGAGCTGTTGCCATGGCAAATTTAAAAAACCGGCGCGCGCTCTAACAGCGTTTAAGACACAAAGGAGGACATTATAACCTCGGAATTATTATTATTATTATTATTATGTTGTTGTTGTTGTTGTATTTCTGTTGCTGTATATTTATAAGTTTCCCCTGAGACTGGTGAAGGTCAGCAGCCACACAAACCCCCCACAGTAAGAGAGTTCCCTCAGCGGTTCACTGCCTCATATCCCACCTGATTCTTCCGGAACTGCTCCATGATGTAACTGTACGCCATTGTGCCTCTGTATTCAGGACCTTTTAGATACCTGAGCTCCTTTAAAATGCCCCGACAGATCCGGAGTGGAGCGCTGAGGGCGGCCATGTTGGAGGAACAGGCAGCAGTGCAGCGTTCAGCAGCGCCTTCACTTACTTACTTACTTACTTACTTACACTTTTACACACACACACACACACACACACACACACTCTCTCACTTCTTATACAGTAAATCACAACGCGGGCTTTGGTGATTAAAAAAAAAAAATCACACTACCTGTGCGTAATCATCCAGAATATACATATAATATTACCTTGTTATTTGTATCATGTTTATGAGAAACAGTATGTAACGTTTAGAATTCTACCTGAAATTGAATGTACACTCAGGGATTGTAATCGATCACCGAGCACATCTCCTGTCCTTTACCCTCTATTCAGGTCTTTCTCGTCATTGTACAGGTTTTTAAAGGTTCAATTTATTTATTTATTTATTTAAGAGAGAAGAGAGAAAGACAAGCGAATTTACATCTTATTTTGTATTTTTTTTGTTGCCTTTTTTGTAAGATTTAGTGAAGACGTAGCACCATGGGGTCCCAAGAATGTTATTAAGGATGGTAGCAAGAAGAAAAGGAAGCCACGTTTAGTTTAGTTTTTAAGGCAGCCGGTGCCGAGAGGAATCATGATTTAAGGTTAAGTGAGGTTTAATGTCCATTTATTTTATATTTTACTTCATTTACATGACTTCTCTAATTGTTTTAATTGTTTTTTAATATGATATTAGTGTTGGAAATTGGTAATATTTTTGGGGTGGTGGTTGGAACGGATTAACTGCATTTACATTACTTCATATAGGAAAATGTGTTTTGCAATACAAAATTTGTAATGTATTTTAATACAGTTTATTAATATAGCAAGTAGACTGTTATTATTTTACTTTGTGATTTGTAGTTGCAGATTTTTTTTTCTATTTTTCCCAATGATTGTGAATTATTAATAATTAATGATGCACCATTTATTTTTTTCCCATTTGAGAGGATGAAGACAGAAAAGGCAATTCCACAATGTAAAAAAAAAATGTGCAAAAAATTTCTGATTCCTACAAATGATTAATTGGATTTTTTGTAACTGTGTTCCCTACAAATGCTCAAGGAAGGCAGTACACTCACTGGCCAGTTCATTAGGTACACCCATTGTTAACAGAAATACAGTATCTAATCAGCCAATCACATGGCAACAACTCAATGCATTTTGGCATGTAGACATGGTCAAGATGATCTGCTGAAGCCAAGCATCAGAATGGGGAAGAAAGGTGATTTAAGTGAGTTTGAATGGGGCATCTAAATATTTCCCATAACTACTGATCTATTAGGATTTTCACACACACCCATCTCTGGGGTTTACAAAAATTGGTGAGAAAAGAGAGGAAATCCCCAGTGAGGGCAGTTCTCTGGGTGAAAACACCTTGTTGATGCCAGAGGTTAGAGGAGAATGGCCAGACTGGTTTAAGCTAAAAAAAAAGTCAACAGGAACCCAAATAACATCTTGTTACATCTGAGGTCTGCTGAAGAGCATCTCTGAACATACAACACGTTGAACCTCGCAGCAGATGTGCTACAGCAGCAGAAGACCACACCACATCTCACTCCTGTCAGCTAAGAACAGGAACCTGAGACCACAGTTCACATGGCATCACCAAAATTGGACAACAAAAGGCTGGGAAAATGTTGCCTGGTCTGTTGATTTCTGATGCAACATTCAGATGGTTGGGTCAGAATTTGTCTTGTATCAGGGGGTAAGGTTGGTGGTGGTGATGTGATGGTGTAGACAACCTTGGCACACTGGGTCTCTTTTCACTAATTAAGCATGAAACGTGATTCTCTTCTTTTACACAGAAGTATTTCTCCACCAGATAATTAAACAGGGGTAGAGAAAGTCATAGACAAGTATACAATAAAATAAAACATAATTCCGCAAGCCCTTCAATAGCATTTATTGCAAAAATACTAAGAGAGAAAAAGTTAAACACAGTAAACAGGCCAATAAATATAAACAATGAGACAATACGATATATACAGCACACATTAATGAGTAGAGCATAATCAGCACTAAAGGGATAAAAGTCCATGAGTTATAGAGATAAAGGAACAGTGCTGGAACTGATAAATAACACTTGCTCCTATTTAATAGTGAACATGAACAAGATAAGGAGATGAGATGGTTAATGCTTAATTATTTTTGAAGGATATTATATTCCAGGAATCTAAAACTTGCTTTCATTTTTAACCTCATCACTGTCACGAAATGGCGTCGAGGAAAGGTAAGAATCAAATTTTATTACAATAGAATTTTGTACAAAAATGAGTGTTGGTGAGAGCTAAGAGATTCATGACATATGAAGTGAACATATTTAAATGGATTATAAGTCATAAAGTTATTAGAAAATAATAAATACAATTGAAATTATATTAAATTATATTATTATATAACATAAAATTATAAGTCATAAACATAGAAAAGCAACAACACAGTTTTTAAGAGCACTGTATCAAACGTTTTAAATGATTAAAAGTTAAATATGTTAAATATGTTAAGCACAAGCTTTCAGCAAAGCATTTCTTTCCTATTCCAGTGAAGTTGCCTTGAAATGTTTTTTTTTTTGCTTTGTTCAATTCAATTCAATTTTATTTGTATAGCGCTTTTAACAATTGTCATTGTCGCAAACCAGCTTTACACAATCAAATGAATTATTTAAGTTTGTATGGAATATGAATGTGTATGAATCAAAATGGTCAGATAGTCCCTGCTCTGTTCTTGTGTTATACATTTGAATTCAATTTAAAGATCTTTATAATATTCACTGCACATCAAGTGTGGTTAAAAATAAATACAATTATCTATTAAAGAAAATTAAAAAGAAACTGTACAATTTAAATGAGAAACAGTATCTCAGTTCAAAGGTCCATCAGGTGTGTTTCTGCGTTAACCATATCAGGTTTCGAAAAATTCTAGTGAGATGTAAAGCAGAGCTGTTCTGTGCTTGTGCAGGATACATTTTATCATAGTAACCTAATTTCCACTGCAAATTTATAAATTTTATATGTATATTTACAGACATTAGTAGATAATGTAATGCTGAAGAATATTGTCAGCTTTTTCACTTTTACACATAAAGATATGGGTGTAACTGGAGCAAAATTCCACAAGACAGGACAAATAAGTATCAACGTAATTTCCAGATGATCTATGTCAGAGTTTTTGCTCTCTTCTGAAAAAAAAGTAGAGGGAGAGAATGACCTACTGTTTTCACTTATTAGTCGGAAATATCTCCGACTGCTGCTGTTTCCTGTATTTATGTTATTTTCTGATCAGCTTGTGGGTCCTTGAAAAATGGACTGAATGAGCTTATTCAGATTCTGATTATATGATTCCAAACCAAGCTCATTTGTTGGAATCAGACATGCCTCACTAGAGACTGTAGTCAAAAAGGACACTTTAAAATGTACAGAGCATTTGGAATAATGACTCTCACCCACTCAATTTCCGAACAAAACGGAAGAGCACATTCAGTCTGAGACAGGTCTGAGACAGGGTTATTGCTTGTTACAACCCGCAACATGTTGGTCGCGCTGTGTGACGTCATCAACGAGCGGACCAGTTATAAACCGGAGAGAGACGCGGGAACGGAGAGGCGTGTAGGCGAGGTGTTGATTGTTTGGAGAGAGAGTTTGTGATTTTGGCGTTTTTTATAGTGGCTTGTGTATTCTGGTTTTGACTTTATTGCATCCCTTTGACTTTGATCCCTTTTGGTTTTGTTGTTTGGCTTTTTTTTGTATATATTTTTGTAAATTATTTCACTGCACCAGTAGTAGGGGTGTGGCTGCCATTTGTTTTGGGGAAAAGGGAATTTATCCACTGTTTTTGGTTTAGGGAGATAGGTGAGTTATCTGTATTTTTGTTTGTGTTTTGTTTAGGTAAACAAGCTTATAAAATACAGATACCCTTTTTGTTTATTATTTTGGCCTGGGTCCACCCTGAAGCTAATCCTGGTGTTGTGTCAGTATTTTTGTTTGCTCTGTGTAAAGTAATACAAACCCTGTCTTTTTGCCAGCTGATGTGCCTGTCTATTTCTTTCCGGTATATTACACCATTACATTCGACTCTTTTCACACAGTTTAAAATAGAACCCCGAACCTATCATTTGCTGTACGGCCCAACCCTAGACTGGGACGTAACATTTGTTAAAGATTTGAAATTAGTGGGAGTCTTCTGGGCATTCGATTCTATCTAGCTAATAAAAAACAGTTATAGAAACTTGGATAAAGAAATAGAATGGGTCAGAGGGATTTGAAACACACTTGCTGTATAGTCAAGACTCATCTATGTGTTTAGGATGAGATTCACCAATGTATTTGTTTAATTCTCTAAAGCATTGTTATACTGTAAACAGCACTGGTCAGGAGAATAAGCACACCCAGTCTGCCTTGTAAAATAAAGCATACTTCCTCACCAAACCAGATATACTGTATTAATCTCTGTACAGATTAAATAAAAAGTAGTGACTTTTCAGGTTGTTTTAGAAATGGAAACCAAAATATTTATAATTCCTAGAGTTTAACAGTTAAGGACACTGCTGATTTTGAGTAGCACATTGCTTATAAAAGCACATTGTAAGTTCTCTTTACTAGTCTTTCAACACTTACAAAAATAAGAGAGAATAAAACACCAAAAAACAAGTTAACGTCTTACAGTTCAGGCTGAGAAGGTAGACAAACCTTTAACAATGTTATAATTTGTGGATGGCATGGTGGTATAGTGGGTATCAATATCTTGTCTCAGTACCAGTCCCCAGTGGGATTCTGAGCTCAAGTTAACATTGGTTCATCTGGGATTTGGTTTATAGGTTTATAGTCTATGACCAATAAATATTTTTGCATTCCAAAGTGGCTTTTGCAATATAGAAACAATGAAACCTAGTTTCAGTCAGGTCCATAAGCATGTGTTTCAACAGTTTTCAATTTTTTGCCTCTGTACACCACCACAATGCGTTTGAAATCAAGCCATAAAAAGTGGAAACATGAATAACGCATATGTTGTGACTGTGCTTGTTTATCGTAGTGCATTCAAAAGTGTATTATAAATGTTGTGATAGTGAGAACATAACATATTTGGCAACGAGGTGGATGGAATTTTCCACGGAACTACCACAGTGAATCGTGAGTAGTTAGGCGCACCTGAACTTTTTTATTTCCGGCGTAGCTAAAATGAGCTAGGTTAGCTAGAATGGCTGCTACTATAGGCCATATGGAAGCGTTAGATGAAAGCGTTGAACCACGGACCACCTATATTGACTGATTTGAGCACTTTGTAGAAGCTAACAGCATTGATGATGACAAGAATGTGCCTGTGCTACTCAGTGTGATCGGAAAGAAAACATACGGATTGCTCTGAAGTCTGATAGCGCCGGACAAGCCAAAAGAGAAGAGTTTCAAGCAGATCACAGACACGCTACAGCAGCATTTTTCCCCGAAGCCCCTGATCATTGCGGAGCATTTTCGTTTCCACCGGCAGAGTCAGGAGGAGAGCGAGTCGGTGACACAGTATGTTGCAGTGCAGAGGATTGTCAGAGCACTGTGAGTTCGGGGGTCATTTGGAGGATGCACTTCACAACAGGTTCGTCTGTGGGTTGAAGAGTGAGGCTACACAAAAGCGCTTGTTGATCGAAACTACACTGATGTTTCAAAGAGCGGTGGAACTGGCGGTGTCCATGGAAACGGCGTCACGCGAAGCGCATCAACTCAGCGGATCACTGATGGTAAATGCACTGTCTTTATCAAAGACTAAGATTGCAAACAAATGTAAGCGATGTGGAAAGGATAACCATAGTGATGAAGATTGTTGGGTTAAGGACAAAAATTGTAAATCATGTGTGAAAAAGGCCATATCAGTCGCATTTGCAGGAAGAGTAATAATGATAGAAAAACGCAGAGGGGAAACAGAGCAAAAGCTACACGGCCAACAAAAGAAACTAAGCAGAGAGGCTATGTTAAAAGAGGAAGTGTACACCACCTTGATGCTGATGCAGTATCCAGTGGTGATGAAACTGACTCTGATTTAGCTCTGTATAAACTGTCACAGCCAGGAGAAAAGTCCAGTATCATGGTGAAACCAGAAGTTGAAGG
>JAOVVB010233502.1:0-10145 GCA_028570985.1 Heterobranchus longifilis
GCAATCTTATCTTATTTTTTATTTTTGTAATTATACTGTCATTGGCTAATAGCACATTCATATATTGCACATTCCTGCCTATATTCCCTGTACATATTCCCTAAATTATGCAGCTTTCATAAAGAACGTACTGTTTACATATACCTACTGTTTTATTCTGTTACCTACTGTTTTTATTTGTTTATATATACTTTTGTGTTTTTGTGTTCTTGTTATGCACCGTCTCACCAAGACAAATTCCTTGTATGTAAAAAAATACTTGGCAATAAAACTATTCTGATTCTGATTCTGAGCAATATTATTATTCTTTTTTTTCAGAATTCTATAATTTCCTATCGCATGTACCTGTAGTGTACCACTTACAAGCCGATTGATGGCATTTCGGAGTACCTTTACATATCCTCATTTTCCATTTCATAATTCCAGACTTTTCCAGACTTCTTGATAGATTATGTACAAGATGACAGTGTTTTTGTCCTTGGCTTATAATTGCCGCTCCCCTATGTTGGAGATGTTGAATGATTTTACACAAAGTTTGCATCTAGCTTTCTTTTCCCATTTGGAATGCTTCGCCAACCAGGCTTTATATTTGGGATTGTTAAACAACTCATCGGAAAACTTGCATTTACCCATCGTGTAAATTTATTTTAGAAATAAGAACTCAACATGAGCTGAAAAAAGTTTTTAAAAAAAAAGTGATTTTCACAGTGTCTGTGCAGCCTTGTTTATTTACTGTATCCATGGAAATGACAATTAATGCAGCCATAAAAATGTGGTTTCCTTACTTTTCTGATAATCATTTCTGATGACAACACTGCACAACACATGTTCTGACAGGCTTAATATTTGTGATGATTTGTATGTATGCAATTCAATGATATTGCCACATTTTCTTTCAAACTAATTTGGTCTCGGATGTTCAGATTTGTTACTGAATTATACATTTTAGAAAACAGTATGGTAAAATAGTCTGGAAATGCAAATATCTTTCCATACTTTCTTTTCTTTTTTCTAAACTTATCTAGACCTGGAAATTCCATACTGTTCCATACTGTTCCATACTGCGTAGCAGCCTGTATCCTGTTATGCCATCAGGTTATTTGAGATGCTAGCTAAGACATGAAGTGTAAATAAAGGTTGACTCCAATAAGATGTGTGTGTGTGTTAGGACTTGACATTGTAGGTGTGAATGATAATCCAGTGATCTGTGGGTGAAATCTGAACTCAGAGAAGGCAACAGGTGACGTTCCTTCCACTAAGGCTTGAAGGACACACAGATCCCTCTTTATTACAGAGATCGCCTTGACACAGCAGCTGCAGCATCATCTCCATATTCCTGCACTCATCTCCATCAGCAGGACGCCCAGTGTGTCAACAGCTGCAAGGTGGAGACCCCCACCCTCATCCCATCTTGGTTTTCTCATTTACTTCTCTTTTTCTACGCTCTCTACACTTCTTCTACCCTTATGATCCATCTCTGTATTCCTAATGTTTTTATTGCACAGCTGTGTGGGAGACATACCTTCCACACTGCAAGATAAACACAAGTTCACAGTTCAGGGGGGAAAAGAAAAATGTCTGCCCTTTAAATTCCGTCTCTCTCTGTCTCATGGGCTTACACACAGTGGCGGAGGGTTTGCGTGTCAGTGACAGGGGCCTGTGTGGGTATTTATATACCTCTTCTATGAGTCACGGCAGGGGAATCACATTAGCTATGGCTGCACTGTCACCATTGGACTCCTCTACAGGGTCCTCTCTCTCTCTCTCTCTCTCTCTCTCTCTCTCTCTTTGTATTTAAACTAGCCAGACCCCCTTATTTTAATCCGTGGAGGTCCTGGGAGAAGTCATGGAATATTTTCAGCTCCAGATGTCTCTAAATAAGCATTATGACATGGCGGCCGCTTAATGGCGTGTCATATCCTGCCAAGGCGAGGCAGCCTGTGTAAGCACTTCAGGGAGCTGTGGGTGGAAGGGGGCTGTTTGGGGACTGGCTGATGATAGCTGTGGAGGAGTATTAGCCCACAAGCAGTGAGAAATAGCTCAAGTGATGCTGAGGGCTCTGTTGCACTGCTGGTTACTGATAGTGTGGAGCGCACAGCTGCTGGCACACTGCACAACTACTTTTGAGAAAAGTGATACCAAAAAGCCCCAAAACATTAAAACATTGCTCTACAGTGCCATTGGTGCTCAAACTCTCCACAGTCTACCTTTAAACTGAGACTATATGTACAACACAATGTTGTTTATTCAATTCATAAGCAGTGTAACACACCCTTGCTCATTTCAGTACACTCGGAGTTTTTGCCGATACAGCCTTTCTTGGCCTGGTATGACCATAGACTGTGTAAAATATGGACGTAGTCTCCGTGTCGTCACACGTACTGAAGAGCCAAAGTGGTTGGCTGCTGTGGCGCGCTGGTGCAGCGTGGGCCCACGTACGAGGGCTGCAGTTGGGCAGGAGTCGGACCCACATCCCTTTGCTGCACGTCGTCTCCTCTCTCTCACCCCTTTCCTGTCAATCTTCAGCCATGCTGTCGGTGAAGGCAAAAGGCCAAAAATATAATCTTAAAAAAAAAAAAGTGGGTGTCCATCTGACTAACTCCCAGCTAACACAAAAAAGGTGAAAGAGGAGCGTGGACGGAGCTGAGGGGCCCAGTGAAGACTACAGTCTATACTCGCCACCTGTCACTCAAAGAGGCCACGCCCTTAATTATGCTGACTTCATATAATGTAAAAGGGTGAGTAATATAAAAATGTACCCCCCCTGTACAGTTATCAAGAACTTTGGGTGGCTCGATCACACGCAGGACTTTCACCCAGGAGAGTCTGTGTATCACATGATCGTCACATGTATTTAACACAGAACACAGACATATTTTAATGTGGTTTTATTGCAATCCCAGTGTTTTTTTTTTATTTGTTTTTTTTTACTAACTATACCAACTTGTTTTGTTGCCTAAACAAACAACAAAGTGTTGTCTAAACCTACAGAATTCTTCCGGTTTAACAACATTATTCGCAACGTTAACGACGTGTCTGTCACATGACCGGGACATGCATTTAAAACGGGACACATGTTCGTATGATATTTATGAACTGCTGTGCATACGTTCGTATGATATTATACAACAGTTTATGAGAATGAGTCGAGCCTCCCAGAGCCACACAGTTAACCTGCTGGCTTCATATCAGTGAAAGGAGAAAATAAGAGCAAATGACACGATGTGAAGGAAATAATCTCTTGACACACCAAAGAACTACTAAACTACTTTCCTCTGAGGGTATATGTCTTTATACAGTTGTTGAAAAGTTGAGTGGTAAATTGCTTGTTTGTTTAGTTTTGCAGCTGTGTCATTATCCCCATAATGTTTAGCCACAAAGCATTTTAGCTCCGCCTTATGAGCTTTCCCAAGTTAGTCTTTGCAAGAGAAAAATCGATATTGTCTCTTTCCATTCAAGCGTCTCCTCCAACCCTGCACACAACCCAAGTGCTAATATCACGGCCTGCTTAGCGGAACACACACACACACGCACGCACACGCACACGCACACGCACACACACACTCACACACACACACACACACACACACACACACACACTAAGCTATGAGGGTTTTCTGAGCCGCTGGTCAGCGAGGTGCTTTATTATCTGCTTGGCTTGGTCCACTGAAGGCAGCGACACAGACCCAGCTCTCTCTCTGCCTCCTTCTCTCAGTCTTCTCTGTGACTCAGCTAAATCTGCACAAAATATCTGTTATCTGTTCCTGGGATCTTTCCTGCACACTGCAAAATAAAACTATTCACTTTATTGGCATGAATTTGATGCCTTGTCTTGTAGGAAAAGTGCCAACGTGTTAAAATCTGCAAGGAATACATCCAAACACTACGGTTTGAAGTGTGTAAAAATACTCTGCTATGATTAATATTTTGTTTAACATGGTTTTAAAGTAAAAGTGGCCGGAAGCACATCTTCCTCACTGGGACATTCTGGATCTGGCCTCAAGCCCCGCCCACCACCGCTGCCATAGGGAGCCGAAGGGATGACATCTTTTTGCAGGCCAACCTGGAAGTTAGCATCGCCATGGGTTCCCTCGTCAAAAAGGGATTTTTGCATTGGATTTTGGATCATTACAGAAAATAAGCTCTGTGCCAAACACAAGTTTATGATACTTACACATTTTGTCTTTAAGATAATCTCTCCAGTTTTATGATGTCAGAAGCTGAAATCACCAGAAGTAAACAGCTAACATGAGGCAATAAAGGAACTACACCAACGGTCGCATTTCGCGGTCCACGTCACCGTCACTAAACTGACGGTGATGTTTAATGTCCTCGACAACGTCTGTAGTCTCATTTAGCCACTTGTTAGCAACCACCTTTTTAAAGACATGTTAAAGCTTCAAAATTCACCAGCGGGGTATTTACAGACGTGTTTTATGTCGTAGAACAAAACATGAAAATCTCTGAAGCTTGTGTTAACCACAGACCTTATTTCAGACGTCTAAACAAAAATGCTAACTCATTTCCACGTTTTGAAATTACAAACTGTAATGGAATGCCCCAGCCACAAGTTCACTTTATTGGTTCCTTAGATACGTGATGTCATAAACCTGTCTGTCTGAATCTGTGTTTTTGAGACTATTGTTGGCACACTGCAGTTTCAAGGCAGACATTCTCAGACATGGTGTTGACTGCTCATTTCACTCATATGTAAAAAAAAAAAACACCATATAGACATGTTAACATGGTTAAAAACTTGATTTTCACTGGAGGGGTCTTTAACATTTGTCTTTCTTCTGTTTCTTGAATTTGTTTTATTGTTGTCCGACAAAGATTATGATGTTTAACAATGTTAAATTATCCCAAGCAGTCCTCTTAAAGCTGCATTAATCAACATGTTTATATGAACAATGGGTCAAATGATACATGAAATATGAAAGGGGTCGTAGTGATGAGACTCTACAGAGCGTTTTAGTGTCTTTCAGCTCATTGTTTTGGTTTTACTGCAGCTTTTTAATCTCACCACTCTCACCAGACTCATATCCAGCAGTGACAGGCAGCTGTTTTCATCAAAAAGCTGTAATGAATCCACTGCACACTACTTCCTGTACACAAACAGCAGGCAAGGTTAGAGATCAGCTGGTGAACATATGGAGCATTTAGCAGCTAAAGAGATGGATATGTTTCTCAGGAGTTGAGATATAATTGCAGTCAGAGTTCCAAATTAATAGTTTAGTATATCTTATGAATGTATTCATTGGCTATCTTTTCCCTCTTTTCAGGGTGGTGCGTGAAAAACAGGTGATTTCATGTAGGCCTATATTAAATCATATTACTTAATTAATAATGAATTGTTATTTTTGATACTTATTAATTAGGCCTACGTCTGCCACATTTGAATCCATTTTAAGCTGTTGCACCTAGAATGTTTTAACCTTCAGTGAATCAAGGCTCAAAATAATTCCTTGAAGGAATGGTCAACATTTTTTTGGAAATACAAATTACGAAATACTACATTTAAATAAATCTCACTATGTTTGTCAGCACATAGTTAGCCTAGCGTAGCATGAGTCAAGTGAATTTTATTTATATAGCGCCAAACCAAACAGACCCAGGATAGTTGTTTCTAGCTAGCTGCAGTTTTTATGCTAAGCTAGGCTAACCACATCCAGACTCAAGCTCCATACATAAAGCACAGATATGAGCTTAATGTTGAGCTCCTATCTCATTCTAAAGTTGTTGACATAAAGTGTTCTTCAAAATGTTGAACTATTTATCTAAATTTGCTCTCCAATACACAAACTTATCTCGACTAAAGAGAGGGATCCTGGTGGGATCTAGCATCGTCTCCAACAGTGGTTGACTGATCGAACGATTTAAGTAGTCTATATCTGAGTGTCTATATTTCTATCCAGGCCCATTTTATTACTGTAAACTTAAACAAACAGCATAAAATCTTTAAATGACATTTGCAAGACTAAAATCCCTGTGAAGAAACCAGAAGTGTCGCACACAGAGCAATAACCAATGAGTGGACCTATTTTTAGCATTCTTGGCATGTTCTGAGATCTCAGCAATGATTTAGTAACAGCAGGTTTATAAGAAATGATTGAACTGATAGCCAGAGCTGCCAAAATAAAAATAAAATAAAATCCAAGTTGTAATAAACCTAGTTTTCTTTTAAAATGGAATCATCATCCGTACATCAGGCGATGATCAACAACAGTTACAAGTCTTTATTTCACAGTAGCATTTTGGACCCTCTCTGATTTCAGGAGGCTTAAAGCTGCACTAAATCAGAGTCAATTTCAGGATTACCATACAGAATCTGAGCAAACCGTCACTTTTCATTCTCCTTGCTAAACAAATATGTGCCGAGCCAAACGTAGACTCAGATTATCTCTGAGGATAATCTCTGTTTTTAATTGGATAATTTAATAACTGTCAGGAAGAGATTTTGAGATCCACTTGTTTTGATTGTCTTTTGCTGGTTAGCTATGGGTGTCATTAAATCCGTAATTCAAGACCTGAGGCCATGTACACGCAAGTGCACTTTACACCTCACCTACTTCTCTGTAACACTGGGACATGACTCGTTGAGATTTTGATCTAATAGCAACATTATCATGCATTATTTCATGTCAGTCAGTGTATTATTTTAAAGGTTTCTGTACCATATGCAAATATGATTATAAATATGAATATGATTTGTACTCAGGGCTGTAGGTACCATTGAGGACCTGTCATTTTTTGCCACTTAAGGGCAGTAAAACAAATTGTAAACACAACATTGACATATCGCCATATAAATACATTTCAATCAGGAGAGACAAGTGAATGAAGTCAAGACAATGTTTATTACAACAAAGGGCAGGTGATGTGTGATAATTAAGTCTTGGCAGGAAGCCTTAGACTCTACAGGGATATCTGTGATCGAGGGGTGTCTGCCCTGAGCAGCAGCAAGATAAATCCCCCCATGGTGTCCAGACACTGGTGGTGGCTGATGATTCTGGTGAGACTGATGGAGCTGATAAATCTGCAAAGACTAGTGGTGATGGGTAGGTGAAGGGGCGCTTTGCCATTTGCGACAATTTGCACCAGAATGACAGCTGACAGCAACAGAGAGAATATAATTAAATTGGTGTGAACGTATCACATGAATAACAGCAGCATGAACAGACTGAAGGCAGAGAGAGAATCATATTTAAACAGAGGTGGCAGCAGGATGATAGACTTCCAATGTAGGTGTGTTGCTGTGCTATTGGATAGATGTGATCAGCTGATGAGAACAGCTGATATCATGATTGACAACCCCATAAAGGACAGCAAGTAAAATATTGAGTGAGTATGTGTGAGAGGAGTGAATGGCAGGATGCATGACAAATGAAACTACAGATCTAAGCATGCAAAAGTCTTCCTGACTGAACTTATGGTAGAGCTTCATTTGGCAACACTTGCCTATTTATATACAGCCAGCAGACACAAAGCAACGTCAGCATTCATTTAGGGTCATGTTCACTATTAATATTCACTCTTCTTTTAGCTCTGTTTTGGTCCCCACCGACTCCTCAGAAAAAAGGCTGTCTCTTTAGCTGCTAAATGCTAAATCCACTATGTTCACCAACTAGCATGGGACGATATGAAAATTTCATGTCACGATTATCCTAGCCAAAGTAATTGCCATTCACAATATTATCCTGATCATCGAAAAATGCTTAAAACTCTTAAAATGGCACTAAAACACACTGGAATCACTTTACCTTACATTTTGTTAAGAAACAATCACAGATAGGACACACATCTTTTTTAGTGAAAAACAAACAAACAATCTTAAATAAGGTAATCCTAAATCATAAGGTTCCCCTTATTAAAATGTCATAAGAAATTGTAGGTGAATGGACTTGCAGAGAGAGTGGAATTCACAGAGAAGTTTTTCTACATGCATACAGCCAATTAAATGATCAAACTTACATTTGTTGTTGTGGTGGTTGATAAATACATGCACAGCCATGTTATTTGCAACAAACACTTTGACTTTCTACTTCTTCTTTTAATAGACTACATCAAATGAAGATGGATTTTCTGCCAAATAAAATAAATTATACTTACTTTGAACTGTTATGGGCTGTAACCAAATGAATGTTGTGGTTATTGGAAAAACTGTAGTAAACTGCAGTCAATTCAAATGAAAGTTAGGGTGAGAGAAAAAAAAAAAGTAAACTGCAGTCAATACTCCAGCAAATTTACTCGTGGGGATATTCATGATATTCATGATTATCCTGATAATGGAAACCATGATCAACTTATTGTGAGGTTTTTTTAAAATTATAATTTGCGATAAAAAACGATTATTGCCACATCCCTACCAGCTGGTCTTTATCAGAGCTTTTTCACTGAAAACAGTGGTCATTCATCTCTGTGGGTTTGTCACTAGAATGGATCCCATTTTACATTATGCATAGTCATTTGACCCATTGATAAAATAATAATATTCTAGTATTTTTAGACTCCGGATACTTCAGACTGTTTTAGGTCAACAAATCAGTAAAAGGATATAATTAAATTAATCAGTATTTCTCCACCATAAACTGAGTGTACTTTGAAACACCATTTAGACCTTCACTTTGGGAAATTCACAGAAACTGAACAAAAACTCCACATGATTTAACATATTTTGGAAGCTTTACTCTTTGGTGTTGTGTTGGTCCTCAGTGATTTAAAATACAGTGTTCCCTCCACTAGGCAACACAGCCAACCTGTGGAACACCATAATCACATGTAAAATCATAAATATTCACCACTGATTAAAAGATTAGAAAATTAATCTCTCCAGTATGCTAACTGCTAATCCTAAACCCTGAGGAGTAAACAAACCCGTGTTCAGCACAGATCAATAAACTCCCCAGAGACAGACAGACAGAGAGGAGAGGGAAAAAATACACACACAACACTCTGATATGTTCATAATATGATGAAGTATTCTGTTTCTGTCATTTTTTCTTTAAAAAAAAAAAAACATGTTGCCAATTGCTGTCAGTTAGTCAATTTAAATCAATGATTACTTGTACAAATCGGGGATTGCATTACAGAGGGGTATCTTGTAACTGACACAAATAATGAAGTTACATTTTCATTACGGGGCACAGAGTGAGATAATTACTGTGGAAAAGGGAACGTGTACACTGAGAAAATTATTAGTTGACCCTTTATATGTTTACATTCTACAAGTCATTTCTATTTCAGTGCTTTAACTTCAAAATGTCAATTATTTATTAATTATATTTAATGTTACTTTCTCTGTATGTAATTTTGTATGTAATTAATAATAACTAAACTAATGTATTGACTATACAACCTGACAAAAGTAATACAAATATAGCAAACACATTGAAGTACTCCACAGTAATCATAGACTGTAAAAAACAGTGGACGTAACCACTGTGATGTCAGCCATTGGTTTGTGGAGTACCGTTTTCAAGTCTTGAATGTGACATTTGGCAGTTGCCATCTTGGGCTTTTGAAACCGGATGTTACCATATTTGGACAAGACGGCAGAGCTGGGGGGGGATGACGCAGCCTGTGGGTGACGTTTCAATGGCACTGCACTCAGCTAACCGCTAAAGAGGGAAAGTTTGCAGATTTTCAACCAGCTGACTCAAGCCATGCAGTGGATTTTTAACACCAGGGTTAAAAACAGAGTTAAAAGATGTAGCAAATCAATGGCGACTGCTGATGGCCGTGTTTGAAAACAGATCAACATTGGGCATCAGAGTCCTGATGCCTAGCTAACTCTGCAAACAATGGGCCACGCTTGGTAAATAAAACTTTTCCTAAGGACTTAGCCAGACTACACTTCAACAAAACATAAAAACATCTATATTTCAGTGACTTCCTTTAGGTTTAGGCACAGAAAACATGTTGGTTAGTTTAGAAAAAAAACATCTACATTTCAGTGACTTCCTTTAGGTTTAGGCATAGAAAACAAGAAAAAAACATCATGGTTTGGATGTTAAAATGTTGTTTCAACTGGCTGCAAACGTTAAAGTCCTGTGTTTTAGGACCCATCTACCACTCAAAACTCCCTCCTTACAGAGCGTCTGGATGCTCTATATACATCATCATCTGGGTCCTGCCGTTGCCGCAGT
>JAOVVB010233503.1:0-10145 GCA_028570985.1 Heterobranchus longifilis
AACAGTCTCTCCTCATCTGGTTTCAGGCTTTACATCAGATCATACCTGTGAACTTGAAAATAAGTCTCACCACCCCTACCAATGTTGTCCAGAAACTAGCACAAAAAAAACATCAATGAGCCACAGTGTTGCACTGGGTGACATGTCTCTTCATTACCATGAACACACAAACTGTAGTTTATTTTCATTCAACCCCACACACCATCCTGCTGACACTAGAGCAACACATGTGGATTACAGAAAATAGTCATCTGTCTATCAAACTTGTACCAGTCAGGAGATGTGCAGAAAAGCCTTCAGTGCTGTTCTTTGTTCTTCTTTCAATTAAGAAATATTCTCCAGTTCTGATATAACCGATGCTATTGCAGTATTGCAGCACTGAGCCATTTGTTGTTTTGAATGAGCAGTCGCGCAGCTCATAAACCAGCCGGTACCGTTAGCTCCTCACAGGACGTAGCTTCTTGCAGGACACTGATTGGTCCAGTCAGATCTTACCCTGACCCAAACGATTGTACTGGAGCCTGGCAAGATGGATTTGTGCGATCAAGAAATCTGTGATTCTCACGTGATCTTGTGATCTCGTAATATCGCGAGAATCCAGCTGCCATGCATAACCATATATTGGTTTGTGGCGACTAAACATGATTAACAATTTTAAGTTCATGTGGAGCCAATTCACGTCACTTGCTGTTCAAGGAAATGAGCTTCAGAAAACGACAACGACTGTGGATTTTGTCCCCTGTCACTTCCATTAGAATCTATTTTAATGAAAGGGAAGGACTGATTGTGAACGTATCATTTAACCCTGAGGTCATCAATGCACCTTTAGTACTATACCCACTTTAAAGATTTACGTCTTTAGAATAAATGGGAAATAAATGGGAAAGTATTGATGGCTCCGGTCTTTTCATGGGAT
Source organism: Heterobranchus longifilis (assembly GCA_028570985.1). Taxonomy (NCBI): domain Eukaryota; kingdom Metazoa; phylum Chordata; class Actinopteri; order Siluriformes; family Clariidae; genus Heterobranchus; species Heterobranchus longifilis. The sequence continues at coordinate 917 of JAOVVB010233503.1, forward strand.
TTGTTGATAAACAGAAATACACAGAATAATACCAGCCTTGTATAATATTAAATACAATACAAGCATATATATATATACTGGATAATACAGATGTTAGTCATACATATATAATTTTATATTCTGACAAGCACATACTGTAGAGCTCACTATCGATCCCTCCTGGTCAATAACAGGGCTTAGTGTGGGATCCTTCTGTTCATTTAAATGGAAACCATTACTGTGAGGCACACTATGAATCCAGCTGCAGCTCACTGTAACTGCTCAGCAGCCACTAGCTGGAAAACATACATTCCGCGTGAGGAAATACCAACCCTATAATTTTACCTGTGATTTTTGTTGGCACGGGCTTCTGAAAACCCTGAATTTTGTCAGAAGGTGTTATGGTGTTTGAAGGTATAAGGACTTAATGCTATGATTTTCCTCCATTTATCCCTTCCCGCTTGTGGCCCCTGTGATGTTCCAAGTAACAAAGGCTGGGCAGGAGGTAGAGAATGACGGGCAATCAATACCATACACAGCCTGCTTTTTCAAGTGCCACTTTCCCACATCAGAGAGGTACATCCCCGCAGACTCTGGACCCAAATGCTTTTACCCGTCAAGTCTCATCCTGTGTCTCTTTCCCACCATGTGGGCCCGCGTGGTGTAAAGCTGCTTCTTTTTACGGAGGGCCTTTCAAAGGTTACTCTCTCCTGGAAGTACACAATAGCGCATTCTGTTTCAACTTCAGATATGATTGTTATTCAGCCGACAGTGGTCTCTGTGCTGCTGGCGTGAGAAAGGAAATTGCTGGTCTCACAACTCAGTACACTTTTCTAATCTGATTTCTCCATTCATACACTCCTCATTATTTTATTGATGTTTTGATGATGTGTTTTCAAATATATTCAGATCATGACAGTAGATCATGAATGGATGGCAGACAGTTCAGGCTCATGTTTTTCAAATGCAGTTTGGAAGATTCAGTGGAGGATGTCAGTTCAAACTGGCCTAAATGGTAGACCCTGTTGTACTGTTTTTTGGGGTTTTTTTTTGTTGGGGGGTGAGGGTTTGTGGGGGGATTTTTCTCCAGTTTTTCTCCCCAATTGTACTTGGCCAATTCCCCCTGCTAAGCTGTCGTGGTCGTTGCTCCACCCCCTCTACCAATCTGGTTTGTAGACGAGCACATGCTTCATGACACATGAAGTCGCCAACCGATTCTTTTCACCTGACAGCGAGGAGTTTCACCGGCGGGAGGTAGTGGGAGGATCACACTATTCCCCCCAGTTCCCCTCCCCCCTGAACAGGCGCCCCAACCGACCAGAGGAGGTGCTAATGCAGCGACCAGGAAACATACCCCTATCTGGCTTTCCCACCTGCAGACACGGCCAATTGTGCCTGTATGGACACCCAACCAAACTGGAAGCAACGCGGAGGCTCGAACCTGCGACCCTCATGTTGGTAGGGAATCTAAACAGAAAATAGTGTACAAGTTCAAACTAATAATCTGGCCTGTGGGATGAACCTGTCCTTGAGGCATGGCATAACAGTTTGTGGCTGGAGTGATTTGGGTCCCTGATGATCCTGTTGGCTTTCTTTCTTCACCGCTGGGTGTAGAGGTCCTCCATGGATGACAGCTCCATCCTGGTGATGTGATGAGCAGTTTTTACCACCCACTGTAAAGCCTTACAGTTGAGGGTGGTGCAACTGCCATCAGGATACTCTGTGTTGCACCTGTAGAAGTTGCAGAGTATCCTGGAGTCCATGTTGAACCTCCTCAGCCTTCGGAGGAAGACGAGCTGCTGGCTTGCAGTCTTGGCAATGGTCTGTGTGGTAAGTCCAGTTCAGGTTGTCATTAGTCTCACATAGCCAGACCTATCTCCACAGCACTGCTGGGGGGAAGTCTGGATTGAATATGCTTTCACTCCTGGATAGTGAAAAAAACTCCCTCACCAATCACAATCATCCTGGGCGGCACCACACCCTGAAGGTGCCTCTGCAAAATAGTGTCGGAAGGGAACCCATGAAAATGATGTAAACATATTCTTTGTGGATCTTTACAATCATTCACTGAAAGAACAGAGCAGGCATGCCTTATTGCACAATCCAAATCTTCAAGCATGTAGGTTGATAGCTCGGAGGTTGTTGTTTGTTTCCCGTAGTGAAGGGACTTTCAGAACGAGAACATGGACATGGACTTCCTGTGCGGACAGGAAGTAAGGCTTCATCCCGGTTGGTTACTGTTTGGTAAGCCCGCCAGACTAGGTCCTCACTGATGTGAATCCAGAGGAAACTTAAGCTGCCAACTCTCTCTGCAGAGGAACCTGAAGCTACTGACTCTCCGCAGAGAACCCAAAGCTGTTGACTCTCTCTACAGAGGAACCCAAAGCTGCCAACTCTCTCCGCAAAGGGACCTGACTCTCTCCACAGAGGAACCCAACGCTGTCAATTCTCTCCGCAGATGAACCAAAAGCTGCCAACTCTCTCTGCAGAGGAACCTGAAGCTGCCGACTCTCTCCACTAAGGAACCTGACTTTCTCTGCAGAGGAACCCGAAGATGCCGACTCTCCACAGAGGAACCTGAAGCTGCTGACTCTCTCCATAGAGGAACCTGAAGCTGATGATTTTCTCCACAGAGGAATCCAAAGCTGCCAAGTCTCTCCACAGAGGAACCCAAAGCTGCCGACTCTGTCCACAGAGAGACATTGAGATGGAGGTTGTTGTTCTGGCACCAAGACCTCTGTAGACCGTCTCTTCGCTGTCGGTGATTAGGCCGATGATGGTCGTGTTGTCAGAAAAGTTAATGATGGTGTTGGAGCTGTGTGTGGCCACATAGTCATGTGTGTACAGAAAGTACAAGAGAGGGCTGAGTGAGGGGCTCCGGTGTTGAGAGTCAGGGTGGAGGATGTGGTGGTGACTATCCACACAGCCCGAGGTCTGCCTGTCAGGAAGTTCAGGATCCAGTCACAGAGGAGGGCACAATGGTGCTGAAAGCTGAACTCTAGTCTATGAACAACATTCTCACGTGTTCCTCTGGTCCGGGCGGGAGAGAGCTGTGTGGAGGACTGGGGTGATGGTGTTGTCCGTTGATCTGTTTGGCCTGTAGGCAAACTGAAGTGGACCCAGTGAGTCAGGAAGAGAGGAGGTGATGAAGATTTTGACTAAAATCACTTCATGATGTGGAGGTGAGTTTTCCAACCCAGTACTGATGCTCCTTAAAAGGGATTCCTCTTTACAAGCAAGGGTGTTGGTAGCTGATGGTGTGTCTTTTGGTTATGTCTATCTTTCTTTCATTTCACATCTTTCTGCCTTTCAAAAAGCCCAGCAAATGTATGCCCCCACCCCCCTCCTGCGAGTCAAATCTCATTCTGTCTGTCGATTGACTGCACTTTCTTTTAGCTGCATCATCGTCAATTAAATAAAAAATAAATAATGTATTCCTTATAGTTGTATGTGAGGTATAATGGAGGAAAAAACATCAGTAATACCGTGGAGTATACAACAGCTACACAACAGGGAAGCGAGGACTACTGATTGCTACTGTGTATATTGCTACTGTGTATAAGGGGGTGTGAGAAACTGCAGGGGGTTTATTGTTTATTTAATGGATCCCCATTAGCTGACACCTTGGTGACCACTAATCTTCCTGGGGTCCTGGGCTAAGTTCTGATAATATAATAAGTGCAACTTAACATACAGTTAGTTTGACGTTACAAGTTATCTTGTCCATTAACTCATGAAGACATTTTGGTATTCTGTGATACATTTGTTGGCACACTGCATTAAACTGCATTTAAAAGTTTTAGAAGTTCCCTAATTCCTTTTGTAGGCTTCATTCCAGATACTTCGGGGCAGGCAGATGTTAGGATCAACTCCAGCATGATCATGAGTGTGCCCTCACTCTAAACGAAGCAGTTAATATTATGATCTCTTTAAACTCTTGGAAACATGTCGTCATGCCTTCCAGGCTGCACAGTTAAAACAGCATTACAACAACTGCTGGAGCAGTGGAGAGGAGTTCAGAAGATGTAGACCAAGTCATTCTCAGTGTTAAGACATAGTACTCATAACATATTGATTGTGGAAAGTATTAAACCTGATGGCCAATGGAGAAAAAGCAGTCTGTTCCTCAGCAGACACATTTCCAGTATTATTTTATATTGTTTTCAAGCATCAACCTCCGGGGGCTGAAAATTGAAGCCAACACGGAAGTGTTGGTCAAAAACTGCAGTTATTCGAATCGCCAATTGAGGCTGGCTCCAAAAGAGAGCCAATCCCCATGGACCCCCATGTTAAAATGCTCAACTAACCCTAACCCTAACCCTAACCCTAATGTTTACAGCCTGGTACAAAAACTGTTTTGGTTTCTAAAGATAATTTCCCTGTTCATGACTTAAAGTTATGCATAATTAAAGGAATGTCACTTTGAGCGACAGGTGGGTGCTGTCACAGGTGGCAAGCATAGACGGTAGACATAATTTGGCCCGCATCAACTCAATCCACGCTCCACCTCATTGACCATTTTTGGATTAGCAAGGAGTTAGGCAGTGCCAGGCACTGCCAAGATGGAGACAAATAGAGCCACTGGGAGTGGCCCACTCTGAGCTTCATTTTGGCTCTTCAGAAACCTACTGTATTGGTGAAGTCACGGAGACTACTTCCACATTTTATACAGTATTAAACCTGATGGCCAGTGGAGCAAAAGCAAAAAAAAAAAAAAGCTGGCTACATCTGTTTTATTGTTCCACTCTGGCTGACTTGAATGGGGATTAAATAATTAAATCATGTGGCTCTTCCAGACTTTCCAAATGTTATCAAACCAAATGGATCTAATCCTGATAGTGAAATTAGTCATTTTGTTGGGGTTGTGACACAGAAAAAAATGTATCCATGGATTTATAGATGTCTCTTTCGCCATGTAAGTCTATGGGGAAAAAAAACACTTTGGGCCCAATGGCATCACATGATGGACCCGGCAGTTGTAATACCACTGTTTGGCCACTATGTCAAATTGGCTTCAAAGCCTGGTGCACTTCCTGGGGGTCTGGTATAACCATAGAAGAAGAAGAAGAAGAAGAAGAAGAAGATAAAAATGGACGCTTGTTTTGAAGAGAGGTTGTGTGAGGAGATCCGCTGCTGCCCACACTGATAGAATTAGTCTTGGATGGAGTGTGGATCTGGAGATAAGGTAAGAATGGGACCACATGTGCGTCCATGTGACCGGTACAAGTCCACAGTCGTCCGCGGACACAAAATGCGGAAAGTATATCCAAGCCTTAACCAGGTCAGGATTTCTGGAAAGAGACATCGCTTTGAGTTCTTCAAATGTATTTTTTTGGTGCTTTGAGCACCACAAGCCACATACAACATACTTCCATTATACAGACATCTTTACAGCCGATATCTCCGACACAAACCAAAACAGTCTAGACTGATAAACAGCACAGGTAAGAGGGGAAATGTGTATTTTTGTTTGTTGTTATTGAAAAGTATGAACTTTTTTTTCTGAAAGCTTAATCATAACGAATATCCATATATTTCAATGGTCAAAAACAAAACAGAATCCAAGGTTATGAGACTAACCAGATAAATATTCCATCTCCAGCTAAATTGAGTGGGTGTGTTTTTCTGCACTGACCCCCCTCACCATTCATACCGCAACATATTTATCACAATCAATCTGTCAATTAGCTCTCGAGGCACCCGGCCATGACAGGCACTTACTGTAAAAATGAGTACAAATTGATAAGAAAACAGTGCATGATGGTCTTATGAAAACTAATGGTGTGTCTGCCAGCAGAGAGGCTCTGTGCTCCAGAACTTATTCTCAGTGTAAAACATAGTATTGTACACAAAAGATGGACGGAGCCAATGTGGAAGTGCATTCTCTCTAATGACCAGCAGGGGGCGACTCCACTGACAGATGTATAGAAGTCTATGAGAAAATGAGCCTACTTCTCTCTTGATTTATTACCTCATTAAACAGTTTCCTACTGAGTTTATGGTCTTAATCGCTAGTTTCAAGTCTTCTTCAATACAGCATGATGTTCATTTTGTAAATTATGGTCATATTTAGAGTCAAATAGACGATATAGCAGGAGATGCTTTAGGGCGGGGCTACACGGCGACCTGTCAATCAAGTTAGATGCTTAGCATGGGTATCCATGGTCCTGTCTACATTAAAGTCAACATGAAATGAAAACATTTAGATCACATCCCTGGTCATATTGTGCACCTATTACATAATATATGCCAAAAAAACAAACAAAAAAAAAATCAATTTCTTTGAATTTCTATATCAGAAAAAAAAAATCTAAATATGTTCATTTTTCTCTACCTGTAAAACAAAACAACATGACGTGTGCTTACATAGGGTAGTACTAACCGATTTGGCAGTCAATATACCATTAAAATATCCAATGTTATTATGGAAAAAAATTAAATATGGTAACCATGGTAACTGTTGTACTGTAATGAATGATGGTGCAGGCCGACTGATAAAATTGGGTTCTAATTAAGTCAGAAAACTCTAGTTTACAGTGCCATGGTGAGTGAAGCTATATGGTAAACTGTAAAACAGTCAATAAAGAAAATGGTCAGCTACAGTGCCAATGGTTGAATACAGTGTATATAAATGATGCATATGTATTAAAGACAGAGAAGACAGATAAGCATGAGGTGCCGAATGTAAAAATCCAGTTACAATTTTCTTGCTGATATATTTAGCTCACTTTCCTCACATTTGAGACAGAAATTAAACCGGTAGGTTCACTCTTGCCACCTAAAATATGATATCACTTTGCGGTCTGTTTTCAATGCACAGTTAAAAACGGGGACATTTCCGGGGACAGCTCCACCCGGGGGACAGGCAACCAAAAACGGGGACCTCTGGTGGAGTCATTGCCAACAGTCCTCTGTCGCTCCGCACTGCGTTAACTCTAAGCCCACCCACTTTTCAGAGGTCCAATCAAATGTAAAGGATTTGATTTCCCGCTCAGATTTACTGGGAAATATGTCACCGCACAGAAGCTAAAGACACTCTACCTTCCATTTCACTGAGACTTTAAAACGGTTTAAAAATTGTATGTGTGTGTTGTCCATGTTTTCGTCTTGGAAACGTTGACCCGTTCACAGTGTGTTTTCACTTCAAGTTAATTGGGACATTTTGCTCGTCTAAAAATGTCTTGTTCAGCATTTGGTAGCATCTTGCTAACCAAGCTAGCCTGCTAGCACTAGCGTTGGCTGGTAACTCAAGGAAAAGTTTGTCGGTTTTCATCCGGCTCTGTGTCAGCTGGTTGAAAATCGTCAAGTTTCCCTCTTTAGCCTTTAGCTTAGCGCAGCGCCATGGAAACAATAGACGACACTGGCTTGGCAGCACCACCCTCTCCAGCTCCGCCTTCTTGTCTAAATACGAATTAAACCTTGATTGCCCCCTAGGGGCTGTGCTTTGCACAGAGCAAATATAAAATGGTAAATTCTAGCTCCAAAAAAAACAAGATGGCGTCGGCCAAATGCCAAACTCGAGGCTTCAAAACAATGGCTGACGTCTCTGTTGCTATGTCCATTATTTACAGTCTATGGTGCAAACCTGCCAGCATTGTCTTCACACTGTCCCTTTTCCCCAACTCTCTTGTGTTCTCTGAGATTATTGCCGTGCATTTTCCTCTTCTCTCTCTCCCTCTCTGTCTCTCTCCTGCAGAGCGTCTACAGAGTCCTGTCAGTCTGTCATTTATGGCAGGTGTCTTGAAACATTGATGTAATGGCTGTGCGAACCCTTTCGGAACACATCCCAAAGTCCTAAATCTCTGCTGCATTATGGGAGTAGTGCTGTGTCATACCATATGCACGCACTGCGGCTCTGGGCTATTCTAATAATAAATGTGGAAGAACACAAAAGGAATGTTCATAAATCTGGTTTCTGAGGACGAATGATACTGCTCTTTTCGATGCTGTTAAAACTTTTTTTTGTCTGTGTTCTCGTTCATTTTGTGATCATTTTGATCATTTTCCTTCATGTTTTTCAAATGGACAGTCATGCTGTCGCTGGCTGCCAAAGCATTGATCTCCTGTGATCATAATCTGGAGTCAGCCACTTTTGATGTTGGGGAGACCTTGACAGAAATCTCTTTTTTATTCATTAAAAGGAAAACAGGCAGTCAGGAATGCTGAATAGATAGAGTGGCGGAGGAAGCGTTTAGACCCTTAAACAGATACTTTGCTGATTTTGGACCTGCTCTTGCTGCAGGCTGTGTGTGTGGACGGGCGCTGTTTGGATCTGCCGAGAAACACGCCACCCGGCGGATTTCAGATGACGACCGCGTACAATGTGCAAGGACCGTCGGATCTCGCCGGACCTCCGGGCTGGACACCGTTCATCTACACACAGAGCTCACACAGGGGTGTCCAAACCTTTTTGAATGGGGGCCAGATTAGATAATGTGAAAATACCTGAGGGCCAGATTAGATTAGGCCAGCTGCTTCTCGCATCAAATGGGTTATTAAAAAAAAAATCACATACAATACAATTCTCAGGATTTTATTTTAAGTGCAGTACTAATACATGTATGTGAGGTGCTGTGTAGTTTACAGTCTACAGACTGATGGTGCTGCGATCATCAGGTGAACGGAAACAATACAGAGTGGACTTGCTTGATTAATCAATATTATGTGGTGGGCCACATATCGTATATTTTCAGAGGTAAACCTGCACTACGAAGACACTGAGCTGGATTTAAATCAGCAAAATATCTCTTTAAAGGCCGACTATGTTCTTTTCCCATTTTCTTTCAAATGGAAACGCCCACTCAGCTTAAGCAAAAAGCAGTGACGTAGGTTACCCATAGTTACCACAGGAAGATTATTAATATGTTATGGATAGTCTGGGTTGCTACATAAGCAGTGTTGGCATAAAGTCTTATACTTGATTATGATTGGTTTAAAGAAACATAAACAGGCCAGGGAGTTGTTTCCACTACACCAGAGTGAAAGATTAGTTTGGATTTGAAAGTCACACAATAACACAACTGATTGCAGCAGCAGACCAGCAACTTTGAGGTAAAACGTTTTTGTCTGGTGGTGATATACCGGCTTCAGTTCCCTATCAGAAAGCTGTTTGACAGCAAGAGGTGAAAATATTCTGAATATAGTGTACACTTGAACTGATATTGATATTTTTTTAGGTGGTCCTCTTTTTAGGTGGCTAAAATGTGTTTTGCTTCAGCAGTCAGTCTGTTGTCATTCACTGTTTGTAATA
>JAOVVB010233504.1:0-10145 GCA_028570985.1 Heterobranchus longifilis
GGTCCCCAACCAGCGGGCCGCAAAGCATTTGCTACCGGGCCATGAGGAATATAATAATAAATAACATATAATGTAATAACATTGATCTTGGCAGATGCACCTTTCCTCCTCACCCCTACTACACCCGCAACACACACACACACACACACACACACACACACAAAGGTCATTGACGGTCATCACCTGCTGACCTACTAGATGTGCATGTCGCTGCTTAGCTGAATGAGAGGTACCAGGCCTGTCACAACATATTTTTGCATCAAGTTAATGTCACATGTAGTGCTGAGAATTACGTGCACAGCTCAAATGTTACGTGCACTGCTGTGCATACAGGGTGCCCCACTACTGAATGTAGTTCTCAATCCCAGAAATGAGTTCGCATTTTAACGCTTCCGGTTCCGTCGCCTCGAAGTCGATGGGTTTTTTTAACATGTTTTTGGTTAGACGTCTGAAATAAGGTCTGTGTTTAACACAAGCTTCCGAGATTTTAACGTTTTGTTCTAAGATGTAAAATACATCAGTAAATACCCTGCTGGTGCATTTCAAAGCTTTTATGTGTCTTTAAAAAGGCAGTTTCTAGCAAGTGCCTAAATGAGATTACAGAGGTTGTTGAGGACACGGTGACGTAGGATGGTGACATGCAACCGTTGGGTTTGTTTTTAGCTGGTAGTTTTTCTTGTAGCTTGTGTTTTATATTTTTACTTTGTAGTTTTGTTGCTTTGCTCTGTATAGTGTCTTTGAGTGCTATGAAAAGTGCTATACAAATAAAATATTATTATTATTTATTAACATTACCATTTTACTTCTGCCAATTGCATTTACGTTTCTAAAGTTATAAAAATGGTGTTCATATGGAGAGATTATCTTGCTGAACAAAACCTGTATCAAAGTATCATAAACTTGTGTTCGCCACAGAGTTTATTTTCTGCAATGATCCAAAATCCAATGCAAAAATACCCCCATAGGCTTTTTGTCAAGGGAACCAGGGTGATGCTAACTTCCTGGTTGGCAATACAAAAATACATCGTCCCTCGGGCTCCCTATGCACGTGGTATTTTGAGCCCTGGTACACAGCTAGTGTAGTCCTGTAGGCCAAAGTTGAGCCTGGAAAGGTCTGGCATTAGGCGAGGTGGCTCATATTTCAGTCCTCTGCCTGTTTACTGTTGTGATAGCAATCCTGAAGCTTTCCTTAACACGCTGCTCAGTTCTTCATCACCTTCGAGCAGCTGAAGAAGCTCCCGTTTTAACAGGAGCAGGAAGTGGGACTCCACTGGTCTGTCAGACTGTGTCGGGCATAAGTGGGGTGTGAGCACGGCAGCACACTCCTTTCAAATTCATACCAATGATACAATATTAGTCATCTGCCCATGCTCATCCAAATCTTATGCTGATTTCTCTTTTTTTGCAATGTGTTTTATTTATTGTCACTGGTTCTGTTTTCGTACTGTTTTAAGGACTGTTGCTATGGTGATTACTCTCACCCTCGACCTCCTTCTACACTCCCCAGCAGGCAGCTAAATGTTTGGTTGTAGCAGAAGACTGAAAGTTTGGTTTATTTCCTTGAGCTGATTGGAAAGACTGGAGAGAGTTTACCCCTGTGGATTGGGTGAGTGGAATCTTGTGAACTTTCTTACAAACGGAGAAGACATTTGTGATTGTTTGCTTCACAGATCTGGAAAAAACATGGGAAATTAATTTATTAGTGAGCTTATAGGAATTGCAGAATGTCAGTTCAGACATGCATGGCTACGCAGTTTGTGTAGTTTAAAAAAAGAAGAAGATAATGTGAAATTTAAAAATGACTGACGCGTAGGAACCCTGTGTTTTGAATGCGTAGGCACTGCATGAAATGTGCTTGGAAAATAGGCTAGATTTAACTACAGAATGTGAGGAAATGCATGAAAAAGTCGTGCAAATAACAAATATGACTGTTACAGGTTGTTACAGTACTGAGGCCTAGTCCACGCGTACATGGATATTTTTTTAAATGGGAGTTTTCCTCCTTCGTTCTCTCAAAATCAAACAAATCCACACAAATATTGTTTTAAAAACAATCTCTATCCAAATGAAAACGCAAAAACACAATTGAAGAGCTGTTAAGAGCATGCCAAACCAACAGGCAGTGATATAACCCTAACCCTAAAGCACTGTTTGCCAATCAGAAGCCTGAGAAAAGCCCAAAACTCAGTTTTCCCCTGTCTACACGTCAACACTGAAAACTGAGTTTCTGAAAATCTTCACCCTGAAGGAGTTTTGCAAAAGAACTGTTTTTAGTGTGGACGAAAAAAGAAAAAGCTAAGTTTTAAAGCCCCTACAAGGAACTAATTTTGTGTTGCTTTTGGTGGCCCCTGTGGTTAAAAGTGGTAGTATTTCCATGAGCACCACCACCTTGTGGCGTAAAAACGTCCCATTTCTGAAGAGTTTCTGGTTCAAAGCGAAGTTTAAAGTCAGAATCAGTCAAACTGAAACAACAGTTTTCCTCCAGATGTTTTCACGAAGAACACAAAGGGTCACTCTTCTGCCAGACTCCCTTTAGAAAACCTCTCATTTTACTGCAGCGGGGTCTGACAGTCCTGCTTCTGGTTCTCCCGTGCCTCCCTTCCCTCCCAGCAGTACGACCTGGGCCTCCACCAAGTGCCCCTTTTCCATACACATGGGCTGGCTCGGCACGTCAGCCCAGCACGGCAGGGATTTACATTTCCATGACAACAGGGCTACCTGCTCAAAGGTGTGTCAGTGGCATGGCAGCACTGTATTTTGGCCGTTTTTGAACATTAGTATTTTTAAAAGTATTCCTCATGAATATGTAGGAGATTACTTCTACAGACATTCCTGTTCTTACTTCGGGACATCACCATTATTTAAAAGCCGGCGAGGCTGAGTGGTTAAAAAAAAAAAAAAAAAGGTAGAAAACACATTTCCTTGAACTTTGTCACAATAAAAGTCCCCTGTTATTTTTTATTCAAAAGCTTTTATTGTGAAGCAGCAAAATCAGGAAATGTTGGGTTTTCATCAGCAGTAACTTCATAACTCCTACCGTTAAAAGCGGTAAAAACGGTAAAATAAAGCCGACATCTGAAAGTGCAAACAGCGACGCAGGAGAGAAACTAAACTTTAAACCACAGAGATTCAGCCGTCTGTCAGCAGCAGCTGATAGTTTTCATGTCGGTTAAACGGTTAATAAGTTCAAAACACATACAGCAGAATATTTGTGTGATTCAAACAGCCGTCTCTAGCTGAGATGGGCGAGTGACGGACATTAAAAACGCTTTCTGTGTGGAATAACTGAATTGCTACTTATTTTATTTTCATGTTTATAAACTGTGATCCTACACAGTGTGACATGTCGCGGTAGAATGCTTGAACTTTCTGCGTTACAAAATACAATTTTCATTGTTACCTAGAGATCCTCTGCGTCTTTGTTACATAATGACTAGTCGACTACTATTATGAAAAACTTGGCAACTAGTAAAAATCAGTGAAACCCCTACCGTGTACGTGTGTGGACTAGGCCCGAGAGAGAGAGAACAGAATTAATACACTGACAGAAAGGAGGAAATAATGCAAACAGCACTCCAGATACTCCTGTGTGTGGAAAATGACACTGAGCGATATGTTGCGATCATTGGTACATTAAGGTGTCAAGAAAAGGTGTCGCGAAGCCTCTGGAATGCAGTTTTAAACTTTAAATGGGTCAGTTGCCAGAAAATGGCTCAATATTTCCACATGAATTTAAAGCTGAAGAAACTCTGGACACATTGGAACTCAAACTGTGAACATCTGTGATCTTAAAGATCCACTGAAGTTAAACAATCAGTAATCTCAACCAAAGCCTCTTATTCATTCACAACCAAAATGTCATTTTTTTTCTTCTTCATTTTTAAGGAACTATTCAATCCAGATCACTTTTGTTTGTTTTTCGCTGTAGATACATTCTTTCACATTATTCACCTTCAGTCTGCTGCAGAATTTAAAGCTTATTTCATGATTAACCCACAAGACAATGATCCAGTATACGTAATACAGTACATAAATCAGTGTACAGACTCAATCACACATGGAGGTGGATGTATTTTATCTTTTCATGTGCAGGTGTACAGATGATTGTTGTGGCCCTCGTCTGAGGTAAAGTCATGGCATGAATAGAAAAGTGGCAGCTGGTGTGAACACAAAGTGCCAAAATGTGTTTCTACCAAGCTGGGTTACATTTATTTGCAGATAATTCTTAGAGATTTTGTTTGCAGCTGCTCGGGAGTCCATGTAAAACTGCCTCTTTGAAGTCAGTGGAGTACATTGTTCGGAACTGACATTTGAATTTTGTGAATCACATTCTTTAACTCATATTAAACAAACCAAATGCATTTTTAATAACTAATATTTAATTATTTATGGGAATCCATAAATTATATTGTAACAGTAATCCTAACACATGCTACGAATTATTTGCAAATACTAACTGTCCCTCGTTTGACTTGCACAGTACAGGAGTGCCGCTTCTTTTATCCACCAGTATCACCAAACTCTTTTTTGTGTTATATTTAAGTATTTTTAGATTTGTTTCAAAAGCTGAAGGTATTTATTTTCTCAACTTTTGCAGGCAGCCTGGCTACTGTCCAAAGCAAGAAACAACCGTAAATGCTTAATGTTAGATACGGACGGAGCCTTCTGTCTGTACTCTGTTTTCATTTCGTCCATTTTTCTGCACGTTCTCTGAAAACTTACGGATACGGACTTAATGGGGACTTAATTGGGGGAAAACAAAAGCGTGATCCTCTTCCTGTTTTGGTTGCACAGTGATTGACGCACTTCCTAAATTTAGCTTCCATTTTCCCAGGAGGTCGTATCTGGTGGCAGACAGTGTTGCATAGTGAAAGCAAACATGGTTCCCACTGGTTCTTGAAATCCTTGAAAGTTTGTGAATTTGAGGGGGAAAAAAAAATCATGGCCTTGAAAGTTTTTGAAAATAGACATAAAAAGACATGGGTCATTGAAAGTGGTTGAAAATATATTTTGTGCAAAACTAGAAACTGAAGTTCTTCTGATATTTCTTTTTTTTTTTTTTTTTTACTTAACATTAGTACATATATGTTCCGCTGTCTGTGTGTCTCCTGTGTCATTGTTTCACATGCCAGCCTGCCAGTTCTCAATCCGTGTCTCAAACTATGTTGGGTCCTTACATTTGAGGGAACTGAGCCTGGAAAGTCCTTGAAAAGTCCTTGACTTTGATGTTTAAGAAGGCTTATAGGGAACTAATCTAAACGCTGATGGTGTCATTATTCTATAGCACAGGGATACTCAACGTACTTTTCTCGGGGGCCACTTTTTCAAAATGACAGGAAGCCAGGGGGCCTGTTAATAAACAAACATTAATAATATTTATCAGATAAAATGAGTAAACATTAAAAGGCCTAGAGAAAAAGAAAGATTTATTTGAAATATACATTTAAAAAAAAAAAATCTTTTCATTGTGAATTAGAAAATGGTCGGCGTGCCACCTGGCGCCCTGTCTCGGGCCGGATTTTGCTCACGGGCTGTCAGTTGAGTATCACTCCTATAGCCATTACATTGTGCAATCAACATTTACTTTATGATAAGTTAAACAAGAAACACGTGTATTGTCACTTTAAAGAACTCAGCTGATCACTCCTGTGTTGCATCAAAGCAGGGTGATGAACTGTACGGATTTTCATTTCCGATTGTCTCTCATCGTCCTGTACTTGTGTTTGTGTTGTAAAGGTTGTCGTTTTGGCAAAAATGGTTTTAGAACCATATTTGGGAATTTTATGTTTTAAGATTTTGCAGAGGTTTATCTGTTTTCAAATTATTTTAAAGAGTTCTGCTTTTTATGTTGATCTGATTTGACCTGAGAATGATTCATGTATTTATTTGACTCTGTGTTGACTGAACCTGCTGTCCATTCCTGCTTGATTGTCTTTACAAAGTATTTAGTCCTCCTCACACTGGCATGTTTTATTTTATTTCTTTAACTTTTTTTTTTTTTCTTTTCATTTGAACTGTTACTAAGTGCTCTAACTCTTCACTTATTTGCCTAATAATTCATTCCCTTCACCATATGTTTATGGAGAACAATTTGAGCCCTGTTTAAAGGGATAGTTCAGATGTTTTGAAGTGTGGTTGTATGAGGTACTTCATCCATAGTCAGTGTATTACCTACAGTATGGCAGTCAGCATGCCTCCAGTTTGGAGAAACAGACAGGAGTCCTGACACAGAAGTTAAGCAATGTACTGCTGTGGACGGGGCCACACAGCAAAACAGATTTTAGTCAGACAGAACTGGGAACTGAAGCCTTTATATCGCTCTCTTCAAAGCCACCAGACTCCTTTTGATAAAAACAATAATTTTACCTCATAGAACATGGGAGTTTTCTGGTCTACTGCTGCCTCGATCGGTTAGTTAGTGTAATGTTTGGTGAATCTGACCTGACCCTTTTTTAAATACCAAAGTCCCACAATAACAGCAACTCCTGTGTTCTGCGATGTAAAATTACTGTTTTTGTCAAAAGGAGTCTGGTGGCTTTGAAGAGAGCGATATATCGGCTTCAGTTCCTCGTTATAAAGGGCTGTTTGACAGCAAGGTAAAGCGGTGGCAATATTCTAAATATAGCGTACACTTAAACCAAGTTTCTTTCTTTAGATGGCTAAAATAAGCTTTGCTGTGTGGCCTTGTCCGCAGCAGTACATTGTTTAGCTTCTGTGTCAGGACTCCTGTCTGCTTCTCCAAACCTGGGGCATGACAACCACTATCTACTGTAGCTAATACACTGACTATGGATAAGTACTTCATACAACCACACTTCAAAACATCCGAACTATCCCTTTAAGAGTAAGGGACAAAGCCTGTCTCACCTCTGGCCGTGCACAGCATCACTGATGGGAGTTTGATCAGTTGAAAGGTCCAGAAAAGGCGAGAAAGTGGACCATGTGTCAAGATTATTTGGGCAAAGTAGTAGCTCTGCTTTAGTTTTGACTCCACTTTGAATCAGTGTCACAGTGTTGAACTCTAACACTCCAAAAAAGAGAAAGGATATAGGTCCACAAAACTGCTCTGTGGCCCAAGTCATAGAACATGCTTGATATGAAAGCTCCTTAAATAGACGGATCATGATTGTATAGCACTTTATCTTTATGAAAGAGAGCTTGTGATTGATCGAAAGACAGAAGTCAGAAACTACTTCCCTCCTGACTACCCAAGAGAGCCTCTGCAAAATGTGCCATGAAATCAGATTTTTCTAAAGTTTTCATCAGTGGACTTCTCACTATGTTGTGGTTGCTGTTGATTATTTGATGTTTTTCTATTGTTTTACCTCAAAAATAGGGTCACATTTGTCTGGTTTTTCACAGTCTACACACCCACTTTCGTTGCAACGTGGTCTTATGGGAAAACATATAAATAGCACGCCATTTTTCTTTTGTTTCACGCGTCTTGTAATGCATTTTAAGCTTTTCACACGTCATTTAACGGCCCATTCTCATTCACAACTCGTCACACACGCGGATGTTTCAGGAACCCTTGACGTCACTTTTTAACTGGCTGAGCTATGACGCTTCACTACAGTCGGAGTTTTAAACTCATGGTTAACATGAATTCAAACAAAACTTATGTAAGGAAGTTTGTTAGATAAATTAACTTAGGTACATATAGATACTCAATGTAAATGACCAAAACCAGAGGTTAAGTTGAAATATCTTGTTGCACGCGGGACACAAACAGTGATCTCCTGGGTGAAAGTCCTGTTTTTTGTTGGACCCACCCACCCTAAACAAACTTTCTCTGTCTTTATACTACGTCTCCTCACTTCCGGAGCAGATGCTCTGAGCACCTAATATTGACACGGGTGGGTTTACAGTTGAAAGACCGGTGCGATTACATGTGATAAAACGACACATGGAAAGCAAAAAAAAAACATTGTGATAGCAAAATGCAAAATGACTTAACAAATTGGCGTGTTATTCATTTCATATGCTGTTTCGTGAGACCAGGCTGGCCTGTGACTGAATCAAGTCTGTTTGTTTTTACATTTCCTGTCTCATGTTGAACAAAACGCTGTTACACTGATCAAATTAAGAAGATATTGGCCATTAATTAATTTAGTATTGGATTTCGACTAGTCGGTAGTCCTCCTGATCACATTCTGAAACCTGCGTGGGAAGTTGTTTTTCTCTGGACATTTAGTTTCTAAGTTTGATTTGTTTTGTGACACTTTATAAATTAATTCCTCAATTAAAGGCCAATTAAGTGCATCTTCTACTCAACAAAACCTGATGTGGGTTTTTTACAGGAGTTATTCGTGTCTATCAAGATGTTTCAGAGGCTTCACTTCCGAGGTTTCGTCATTCTGATTTTAAAAATACTTATTATTAACAAATCTGTATCTGTGTGGCATTCTGACAGGAGAGCAAAATATAATATAAAATTGTAAATTTTCAATTTTCTTCCACTTGTTTGCACTTTGGTGTATCACTGCTGTCTATAACCTTTACGCTTGTTCACATGATTGATTTCTATGGTGGAAGTTTTAAGTGGGGAGTATTTCATTTTATTTTTTTTGACTGAATGGGTTCAGCTTTATATAAATTCAATGTTCACTGAAATAAAATATATGCTGTGATTGTTTCTGTATCTGTTTGTGTCTTCTTGTTGGTACCATCATTTTCCTGGATTTTAAGATTTAAGGGGAAACACTACAGGTGAATAGGGTTAAGATTTTAACTAATAGATATATCACCATAAAACTTCCTGTTGATTACTTACATTAAGACAATTATTATTTTTTGTATTGTAAATCTTCTGAAATGTTATGTTTAATTGTGCAAATGAGGAATTATCTTATTATATGTATGTGCTAATGTGCGTACATTTCCAGAACAGAAATTGTGAACATTGGATAAAGCAAGATTCAAAATTCTTGTTTAATTTTGTTGACATATATATATATATATATATATATATATATATATATATACACACAAAAACAAACCGCAAAAGATAGAGAACATCAATTATTGTACATAACAATATACAAGGGGGAAATAAAAGCCAAAACAAAAACCAAGAAATGCATCAAACAATACAATAAAATAAGCCCCAAGCACCTCCCCTCCCTCCCAGGCACACCCCAACCACACACACACACACAGTCATTAAGTGAACCAGCTTCAGGTGTGTGTGAGCTTGTCACACACCTGAACTGTGCTTGTATTAAACCACATGACAAACTCAGGAGGAGGAAGGGACTTTTAGTGTGTGATGTATGTGAGGCTTCCACTCCTGAACAAGCTGCTGCTTCATACACACATCAACATATATTTAGTTATTTTATTGGTGTGGGGAAAAAAAGCATTAGAAATCAAAGCTGAGTTCTCTCTAGAGCTCTTGCAGCAAATGTGTTTGCTTAAGTTGTCAGGCTTCCAGTTTATCTTGTTAGTTTTATAACAGTAGGATCACCCTACACACGTTTTAGGTTTTTAACAGTGCAGGTTTGACTTTGCTGTGTCAGGTTTGTTAAACCAGAGTCTAGCCATGAAGGAGGAGATTGCTGCTGCTGTGTTCTTTGTGGCTCGGCTGGTGAAGAGATACGGCTGTCTGGATAATGACAGCAGGGAGCGCTTTGCTGCTGCCCTCACCTCCGCTCTGTTTGACACCTACAAGAACCACTGGCACCCCAACGCACCCACCAAGGGACAGGCCTACAGGTCTGTAAATACACTGCTTCTGATTTGTTTAGTTAACGCAAAACACTACAGGCAAAAACAATTCAATTCTGCTTCCATAACATGTCTTCTTCCAGACTAGTTGAAAGAGAACATTTACTTTGTTTTATTTGTCTGTATATTTCTACTAAATTCACCAGAAGTTAGCATTAGAAAATGCCTTATTTGCATGTTGCATGAAACATTTCTGAAAGCTTGTAATACAGAAACATGTGTCTTAATGTAAATAATCAAATGGGGAAGTTTCATGTTGATATCTATAAGTTAACATGTTTGCCCTCACCTGTAGTATCTTGCAAAATCTGTGGAATTTCAAGAATTGTGTGTGTATGTATATATATATATATATATATATATATATATATATATAGGACTCAGAGTTGCTAAATGTATTTGGCAATGTTCAACAATCA
>JAOVVB010233505.1:0-10145 GCA_028570985.1 Heterobranchus longifilis
GATTAACTACCCCAAAATTTCCAGTTTATTCCCGTTAATTCCCGTTAATTCCCATATATTCCCATTAATTCCCATATATTCCCATTAATCCCCATGGAAAGTTTCCAACTTTGAATATTCCCAGAATTTTGCAACCCTACTCATATTTGAAGACATCACCTTGAACTCACATTAAAGATTATTATAGCAGTACAGTATCACTGTTAGCCTGTGGGAATTAAGTTCAGGGCTTATCGATTTTTATCTCCCAGGTCTTTTTTAGATTAGATTATTCTTTGATCTATAAAAAATATGAAAATAGCGAAAAATGGTCCTTGGAAAATCATCATTTTTTAAGGTGATGTATTCAGGCCCAAGGTTGCAAGACCAACAGTTGAAAACCCAAAGATACTTCTTTGAATTAAAGACAATGAAAAGCAGCAAATCTTCACATTTGAGAAGCTGGAAGCGTCACGTCCTTGACATTTCTGCTTGAAAATAAATGATTGATTACCAACATAGCTAATTAAACTAATTGATTAATCAACAAACTGTTTTAGCTCTAATGAAGTTTGTTGCTGCAGGGGCTGTGGGTCCTCACTTAATGGGATACAGTCTTAGGCCTGTCACGATAATTACTATATCGACGTATCGTACGATATATAGACATGACCTCCGTCATTTTTGCTGACCTCAAAATCGCCTGTTCTGTTTACATGCGTGTTTGTTTACATAGGAATGTCACAAACATGATGCCAGAATAAACAGCAGGGGTTTTCCCAACCATTTTAAGACTTTGGCGCAGCGCCTACATGTTTTTTCACAACACCAATAACTAGGGATGCACCGATACCGATACCAGTACTCCGGTCCGATACTGTGCTCATGTACTTGTACTCGTATTCGTAAAACTACTCCGATACTACCACCCGATACCACTTTACCTCAACCAGCCTGCAGCTAACTTTTGCAAACTGCACGGCCACTGTCGGTGTGGAAACATGCCTTCTCTGTGAGTTTTGTAAACAAACAGCGAACAGTAAAGAGGCAGGTCGGCACTTCATGGTGCTTTCAAGTGCAGCTCGGACAGTCCCGGTGCATTTAGGTGAGCTTGGAAATCTGAGTAACTGGAGCTGTTGTTGTACAGTGACCTTCTTCCATCAGTTTGTTCCCAATTGACGGTTGAAATAAGTTAATGCATTTTAAATAAATTTAAATGTGATGTCTGGTCTTAGTGTGGATAATATGGCAGTTATATCACACTTGATACCGTGTAGCGTGTACCGACATCTTTTTAAAGAATTCTTTCACGCCTCCTGTGCAGAAAAAACAAACAAGCAATACACAACCCTAGTACTCGTATTGGTACTCGGTATTGGCAAGTACCCAAATGGAAGTACTTGTACCAGTAAAAAGTGGTATCGGTGCATCCCTACCAACAACTGGTGAATCCAGGCTCACTTAAGGTGGACTGACCTTTAAGGTGGACCAGCTATTGTCATTTTAGTGACAAGCTGCTCATTTCTTTGCTCATTTTATTCATTGGTGTGGTTGTGTGGTTTTATTTTATTTATGTATTTATTTAGGGTATTTTAATGTTTTTTTCAATTCCAATGTCTGAAAATTCATAAGAATTCAAAAGTGCATTGCTCTGTGCATTATTATGCTGTTACATTATCTTTATATCAGTTGTATAAAATGATCTTAAAGTGTATCGCAGTAATTTCTGGGACAATATATCATCCAACAAGAGTAGTTCTCTCACTTTTCCCAATCCACAGTTTCACAGCGAGACTTGATGATCACAACTAGTCACAAGCCAGTTTCTCTCTAACCTCTGACCTCCGGGCCCGCTGCCTCTCCCCGTGTGTTAGAAAACGAGCAAGTCCGATGTCTTGTCTTCATTTTCTGTCTCAGCGCCGCTCAATTTCAAGTTGGCCTGTTTGATATTCAACAGCAGGACGAAGATGTCACCGTGGCGGCGGAGTCTAGTAACAAGCTGTTTGAGGGTGAAGAGTAGACAGGCGTGATGTGACGATCTCTCCTCGTCTCGTAGCGATGTTGAGTAGTTTGCCAGAAGAAGCTGTTATAGAAATTACACTCTACATGCTTTCTGAACTACTGCTGCTGCTTTGGTTAACCCACCAGAGGAAGTGTTACATCTTTGTACTCATGATCATATTAGGAATTATTTGATTAAATTTACTTTATACTGTACCTACCTACTGTCAGCTTTTAGCTACTTTAATTAGAGGTAAATTACATTTGCGATTTCCTTCCAAAGCCGCGGTGTGAGTCTGCTGTGTTCAGTTGTGTGAGTGTGGGTGGAGAGAGGAATACCAATAGGGAGAGGGGAGCAAAAGGTTTCCCAGTCAAAGGTGAGCCCCTTACTCGGAATCAGCGGCTGCTTTGCATCGTAGTCTGCTGGAGATGTGTGGGTGGACAGATTAGTATATCTGCCTCCTGTGTCTCTGAGATTTCTCATTGTTTGACAGCTAAACTTGGATGCAAAATGTTGAGATCAGCAGACGTTGTTTTTTGCTATTTATAGTTCAGATGTGAAAATAATTCTTAAGTCTATAAATTGTCAGGATATAATAAGAAAAATGCCCATCAGAGTTTCCTATTCATCAAATATCTTGTTTTGACGGACAGTCCAAAATATAGTCGAGAGCTCTTGAGACGAGTCCGAGCAATTTTGCAATTGAGTCGAGACCAACCAAGTCCGAAGTGGGCTGAGAGTAGGGCTGTCAAAACCTAAAAATTAAATTTAAATATTCCTTTTAAACAAACACAACACATATGTTCGAACTATTTCATATATTTTTGTGCATAAGAAGGCAAACCAATACAACAGGAGATTTATTTCAACATAAACATGTATTTTAAATATCTAAATACATATACATTACAAAATAAACTAATAAAATAATGTCCTATACTATAAAACTTAATTCAAAGTCTGTAGACCTCTCACCTTCTCTCCTGTGCAGGAGGCAGGAATGACGCAGTAGTGCTGCTTTTTTTTTCTTCTCACAATCGAATATTAATTTTCATATTCAAATGTCTGGTTGTTTTTTTTTACAATTCAAATATATATTCAAAATTAGAATATTTGTTGACAGCCCGAGAGTTGAGACAGAGACAAAAAAGAGTCAACTGTACATAAAATCTCATTACATTCCTCTGAACATTTGAACATTTGTAAATGTGATAGGGACAGGAAATAATATGTGAGGTTTTTATTCTTCATTATTTGCTAAAATTGTGATCTGCTAAAAAAACAAAAAAAACAACCCTTTTTGCACAATGTTATAAGGATATGGCATATCTTTCCATTCATTTGTGCATAAAATGTGTAAAGCAAAAAATGGGCTTTGTATAATAGAGGAGATCGGTGAGGTAATAATGTCAAAACACCTCAAGCTTACACGATTAGTCGATCAATCAATTAGTTTATCAACAGAAAAAGGTTGATGCTCACCATTCTCTCCGTCCAACTTCTCCAATGTGAGGATTTGTTGTTTTCCTCCGTTTTATACAATTGTAAACAGAATATCTTTGGGGTGTTGGGTGGACAAAACCAGACATTTAAAGATGCCACCGAGGGCTCTGGGAAATTATTATGGACATTTAAAAAAAAAAAAATATTTTATGACATTTTACAGTCAAAACAATTAGTTGATTAACCAAGAAAATAACCGTTAATGAAAATAATCGTTAGTTTGCAACCCTACTTGAAATTGATACCAGACTTGTGTATTACAACCAAAATACAACCAGAACAACATTAAATTTACGATAATATAAAACATTTGAGAAGCTTGAAACAGAGAATGTTTGTATTAATTTTCTGTCCGTTCATGAACTGGTCAATTTTCCAATTGTTTTAGCTCTATATTCTTAGTCTAGCATGTTACAATGTCTATATTCTGGAGCAATCTGTGCCAAAAAGAAAAAAAAGTGGTCTAAAATACAAGATACGTTACAGATAGGGCTGCACGATATGAGGGAAATATGTGATCGTTGAATAACGCGATAACAATATTACTTGTGATAAATAAACAGATATTAAAGTGTCGTCAGTTCTGCCGTTCTGCTGCTTTCAGTATACTGTAGGCCGACTGCTAAAATAAAACAAGTTGCTTGAATTAAAAAAATAAAACATGAAAGGAAATTATTTCCAACGTTCTTTTGTTGAACAAATTGAACATTGAACTCGCACCATTTAAAAAATCTGATGCTCTCTTTTAACTAACTAAAAAAAAAAGTGTCTTTTGCAATGTGTTTATCGTGCAAGTTGATATCTTGATGATGATAAAAACACGACATATTGTGCAGCCCTGATTACAGATAGTTGTTTTAACAGTGTTCAAGCGTTTGTAGGTGGATTTTTCCTTTAACTCTGCCTAAGTCATAGTAATGCCAGAGAGATCTGGATGTCTGTGCAGATCCTGGGTGTGCGAGCATGAAGAGTGCACGCCTAAACCAGTTAGTGTTGGACACAGGACGCGCAGGAAATAAAAGCAGGAGTCCGTGCGTGTCGCGGTTATGCTGGTGGAATTTTCGGGGCGATCTCTGGCCTCGTCGGTCAAGAAGACGGGGGGGCCTGCGGGGAGTGTGGGGAGGGGCGGGTGAGGTTCAGGGTGAAGGGAGGATAGCTCCAGCTCCAGGCAGCCATACAAAGTGTGGGGTATAATCTGACAGCACTCAGCCAAGACACATGCAGGGCTAAGACCAGGCACCCTACCAAGACTGGGGCCTGTGGGGACATCCTGGTGAGAGCTAAGCCTCCAATGGGCCTGGAGCAGCGCCAGGAGCCACACACACACACACACACACACACACACACACACACACACTTGAATGCATAGTAAAGTCACACATGCGTGGTAAAGCTTGTGCAGTCTCTCATACACACCCACACAAATGCAGCAGACACCCCGTGCATGCAAACAACAACACACACAGGGGTGGGGGTGGGGGGGGCAATAAGACAAAGAAAGCATGAGGAAATACAAGGCTGCAGTCTGAATGGAAAGCTTCAGAGGAGGCATGGGACGATGTATTTGCAAATCACGATGTTATCCCGATGATCAACAAAATATTCTTAAAACTCTCAAAAACACACTAGAATCACTTTACCATGCTTTGTTGTGACTTTTTTTCTTGAAACATTCCGACTTTTTTCTCAAAACATTATGACCTTTTCTCATAAAATTGTGAATTATTTTAGTTTTTTTCTCTTAACAAGGCTTTTTTTCGCAAAACATTAAATTTTTTCTTGGAACATTCTGACTTTTTCTCTTAACATTACCCCCTTTTTCTCGAAACATTAAGATTTTTTTTTTTTAAGAAGCACATATTTGTATTGCATCACAGTTAGGTAATAAACTGCAGTCAGTTCTTGAGAATATTCACGATATTCACGATTATCTGAGTGTTTTTTGTCGCGATCCACAATAAAATCCATTATTGTCCCATCCCTATTTCAGAGAGCCACATTTGTTGTGTGTCGATGCGTCAACGTCTCGTTCAGTCAGACCTCCCAACTTCAGCTGGACCTCCTGTGTATGAAATGAACGTTAATCAAGTTAAAGCAACATTCGGTGCGAGTCTGTGTTGCGCTGTCGTGTCGACTAATCAAGCTGTCATCGTGACGTCTGACTGGAAATCACCCTGATGGTTTTGGATGACCTCGAAATGCTGACTGACGTTTCTCTTTCCCTTTTTCTTTCCATTCCCCACTCCCTCCGTCTCCCTCTTTCTTGCTGTTCCTCTGCAGATTATGTTTATTTTGAGAACTCGTCCAGTAACCCACTGCTGATCAGGAGGATAGAGGAGTTGAACAAGGTGAGTGTTCTTGAACGCAGCACAGATCTAACCGCTGTTTAACATCACGTTTCAGGCCTCCGTTCCAAACCCTTTTAACACCGCTCTTCTTCAGTCTGATTTGTCAGAGATTTAACAGATCCGATCAGTTTTATGAGTGACTGTATGTCTCTCAGCTGCATCCTCAAAGCATTTGGTTTGTAGTGTAAAACAAATCTGTATTTTTATGCAGAATGCCCCATCTCGCGTGTCAGATGTTAGGCCCCTTCCTATATCTTATATCAATGTATTTTTTTTTTTTTAAGACTTTTGACAAAACTCTTTTTGCACAAAACCTGTCATTGCATCTGCAACAACGCCCAAGACTAATATCAAGTCTTAATATCTATCTAATACATTTCTCTAATGTTCTTTCAAATAATTAAAACTATAGAGAAGTGTAAAAAGAAGAAAAAAAAAGGCTAAGTCAAATACATACATGAGGGGGTCCCCGGTGTATTCTCTATCTTGTAAAGGGTCCTCGGCTGAAAAAAGATCGAGAACTCAGTTTTTATTGCACTGAAAGCAGTAAAAACAGTGCTGTATTGATATATCACAAGTCTGCTGATAATGTTGCTCTGTATGCTGTCTGGTAAATCCCAGCTTGCCACCTCTCGTACATTGTTGAGTCACAGAAGCAGAAAAAGAGTCCCGTCTCTGTGGACTAGTTACAGGTGCCCGCTGTCTGTCCCGTGTCCCAGGCCTGTGCTGGATAATGTGGAGGCTGTTTAATGTGATTGACACAGAGCTCAGAGTGAGCCCTCTATTCTGCCTGTCACTGTCAGTCTCTGCGCTCCTCAGGGATCTCTGGCTTTCTCTTCCATAAGGTTTGAGAAAGTCTACAACCAGTGTAGGAGAGAAGTCTTGACAACCTCCAGCTGCTCCAAACTGTTGAAAAACACATGAAATTCAGAATTTGGCTGAACCTGAAAGCCTTTGTACGTAATGCCAACAGTCTTACGTGTACAATAGCGACGTACAAATCAATAAGGCTGCCCCCCCTCTGAGTCGATTACTCGACTCATCGGCCGTTTTGGTCTTAGTCAACTAAGATTTCTTTAGTCCATTAATCGTTTTTCATGCTTTTTTCACGCTGAATGAATTATTTCCCAGAAATCCATGAGCACATCTCTGGCAAACACAAGATTTAAATTGGTGCTTTTGCATGATTCTTTGTGGAGAAACTCTACAGATCTGTCAATTAAATCAACTAATCGATTAGTCAACAAAATCATATGAGCGTTTGTCGACAAAGGATTTCTTTCTGCAACACATTCATTAATTTCTATAAAGGAAAATATGCACAAATGATTTTATTTAAAGGTTAAAGAATCCAAGGCTGCAGCTAACGAATCTTTAATCATCAATTATGCTGCAGATTATTTCCTTCATTATTCTTTTGGTCCATAAAGTGGAAGAAAATACTGAAAAAGTGCAAGATAATGCTGTCAGATTTTTTTTTTTTTGTCTGACTAACACTTCAATATGATAGATACTAAGTTCAAAAAAGAAAGAAAGGTCCAAGTCAAAAAGTAAAGAAGCCAGGGTGAAGCTGAAGACGGTTGTTTGTGCCGCTACGCGTGGGTTGTAACCAGAGCTCTATTTTAACATGTAAAGGCACCGTCTATGCTTTTAAAATTTCACCATGAAATAACCATCTGAATGAAGGATTTTTATCTTTCTGCCTGAAGAGTGCCGTGGACCTTTCTTCCTTTTTATGAGCTCCTGTGTTCCCTACCAGAGAGCACCTTCATTACCTTTTCTTCACTAAAGATGCTACATTTATGAAAATCAGAAAATCCACACAAAGGAGAAGCTGAGAATATTTGGCATTTCTGCTTAAAAGGAACTGACCGATCAATTAATTGGTTACTAAAATTCTTTCAGATTATTTTTCTGCCAATTGACAAATAATTGAATCATACAAAAAGAAATGCTGGCTGAATAACTGCCACATGCTTAAACTCCACCTTGATAAAACCCTGTGATCAAACCAGACAAACCTTTAACATTGTCCTTGTTTCTTCCACACTTCATCCTCCGGCCTGTTTCTCTGTTTGCCCTCCTCTCTTATTGTCTCCTGTTATATTCTGCTTTAATTGGGCTGAAGTTAGGTTTACAGTTTTAACTTGCATGCACGTATAAATATTTATGAATCCATAATAGAAAGGGAATCATACTTTTAATTCTGCTTTACTTTGTCAGATTGTTTTGTGATTTTACTCAAATGTAACCAAAAAGGCAATTACTTACCTAAAATATAATCACATCAGCCTCGGTACTGTAGTGCTTTTAAAAGATTTACATTTTTAGAAATTTCACCGTTTTGCTGCTCTGCTGCCACATGTTTAAATTTTACCTCGATGCATCCGTATGATCAGATAAGCTTTTTCTCCTCACACCCTGCTGACTGTAAATCTGTTGACCATAAGCTGTTTTCTCTCATGAACTCCGGTCATTGTCCAGAGTCAGGCTTGTTTTGGCCTGTCACAGACATATCGGTATCTATCGGTATCAGCGTATATGTTTTCCGATATACGCCAATATGAAAACTTCTCCTCATCACCTAATTTTAATACTTAATATACAATGTTGTTAAGAATAGTTAAATAAATAGACTCTGCGATCGGTATCGGTATCACACACTGCTTCCAGCAATCTGATCTGCCCCAAAAATCCTGATCGGTGCACCCTTAACTGTATGCATAATGTATAACAATGTTAAATAATGTTAAATATTCTTTAATACAGTTATTTGTTTACGAAAACAGCCTTCTGAGTACAACCTGCATCTTCATATCGGTGCAAAATTGGTGCACAATCCACAAAGAAAAGGTTTATTTTCATTCCAGCTCAAAACTCATTATATCAGCTGCAATATCGATAACTGGTGAATTTTTCCCCTTTAAAATCAATATCAGTATCGGCCTAAAAAATCCCATATTGGTCAGGCCCTGATGCTGATTACACCGCGTCGCCGGTTCGTAATTTGGTCATAAACAACTGAGTCTCTATTTCTGCGTCTGCCCTTATCGACACAAGTTCCCGAATCTCGCCGTCTCTCCAGTTAGACACTTTCGTTGTCGTCTTTGAGTAAATGACTCTTCTTCTTCACCCTCGGATGTTTTGTTTTCTCGCTCGCTGTGAATTCTCCGGACATTGAGCGGCTCTGTTCACACACGGGTCTCAGTCGGACATTACACAGACTCTGTGCTCGGGAGCTGTCAGGGTAAAGTCTGTTTACTGTCCGGTCCCAGTGATTCGGACATCTGCGTTCTCACGTACAGCTCCTCCTGCTAATGTCTGGGTTGCAGTGCATGTGTGAAAAGGGCTTTAGTTATCCTTTGTTGTGTTCTGCTTCTTTTGGCACGTAGTCCACGTCAGGTTTACATTTTTAACTTGCATGCACCAAGAGAAGCCTACTTAATTTTACGTCTACAGATTAACTGCGGCTGCATCTGTACTTAAAATGCTAAATGTGACATGCAGCATAAGAGCGAAATCTAAACAAAGATTCACTCCTCTGCGTTTCATTGAAAACTCCCTTCATTTATAAAG
Organism: Heterobranchus longifilis; assembly: GCA_028570985.1. Classification (NCBI taxonomy): domain Eukaryota; kingdom Metazoa; phylum Chordata; class Actinopteri; order Siluriformes; family Clariidae; genus Heterobranchus; species Heterobranchus longifilis. The sequence continues at coordinate 9,409 of JAOVVB010233505.1, forward strand.
AGAAAAGTGTTTCAGTTTGCTATCAGGAACAGTCACAAATGAGGAAATTATGTTTTACTTTTTAGTACGCCATTTATCAAACACGGAAATGTGGGAAATTGGATTTTAATTATTCTCTGAATGGAAAAGTAGAAAGTGCACGGTGTTAAAGTGTCTGCAGAATGTTAAGAAATATGACGTGTTGCTTTTTCTCCATCTGCGTCCATCTTTCTCTCGCATTACATTTCACTGGTAGGATTCATGAGAGCGGCTCCTAATTCAATATGCTCGGCCTATAATAAGATACAAATATGATATGCGACGCTTTAAAGAATCACAGTTTATCAATATTGTGATTTATGCTCTATTATTCCTTTTCATTTTGTGTGTACGGAGTAAAAAAAAAAAAAAAAAGCTCCAAATCAATTTCTAAATGAGCCTTATTGCTTCATGTTATTAATATTATCTGAATTGTTTTTCAGGTTTCATTCGATAAAACATTGTCATGCAGCTCCTAATTGAAAAACAAATGTCATATCAACATAGCAATGTACGGGGAAGAAACGGGTCTCAGTGCTGCACAGACAACCCCCAACACACCACACTGTCCTGATAACTGCAACACTTATTGTGATTTTTGGAGAATTGCTCGAGTCTCACACTGTGTTTTCAGCCATAGTTAAGAACTGGCCTCATCTATGGGTTTTTTTTTTTTTTTTTTCATTTATGTGGGTGGGTGTGGGTGGGTGTGTGTGTGT
>JAOVVB010233506.1:0-10145 GCA_028570985.1 Heterobranchus longifilis
GTGTTTTAGTGCCGTTTTAAGAGTTTTAAACATATTTAGTTGATTATCGGGATAATATCGTGAATCACAATTATTTTGAACCAGGATAATCCCGACAATCGTGTTTAATTTTCATATCGTCCCATGCCTATCTTTTAATGTCTAATCTTGTGGGTGTTGGGCAGAACTTTGCTCTTTTATTGTCTCATCTTCTTGTAAAGTTTAATTTTAATTATCTCTGTCCTGCGGAAAATAGCAACTTGCTACATTACATCTCTTTTATGTTCTTTGTGATTTATCCGTTCAAATAAAGAAACATAACAGAGGTAAAAGTTCCCAATATTACTAATATATTACTTTGACACTATGAATATTTTGCTGATAATACTGTAGTTTTACTGAAGTAGGATTTTGAATGTAGGACTTTACTTGTAATGGACTCTTTTATAAATCAATGCATTGGTACTTTTAAGTGTCTGTCTCCATGGAAACGCTCCATAACTCGTCAGAAACGACCCAAACAGCTGGAAGGTAATTCAATCAGTTTTTATTCAGCAGACTCAATATGCAGAGTTCACTTGCAAAAGCAGATAAAAGTCATTCTTAAAATGAAATACACCAACACCAGTTTGATTGATATTCCCTGGATTGGACTTTTTAAAAAAAAACATGATTTAGGAAAATAAACAAAGACAAAGAGATATCGTTTGTTTTGTTTTTTTGCAAATGAACCCTTCATTTGTGCAACACAGTAAAGTCAAACAAACAATAGTAAAACCCCAGCCAGGCGACAGTCTGGTTCTGTCAAAAACTGCTACAAATAAAACTTAAAAAAAAAGAGAAATAAAATAAATTAAAGTTACACACTGAATGAGACTTAGTGCAGCCAAAAGTAGAACTGCTGTAGACCTTAAACCCCTCACTTTAAAAACAAGAAAAAAAGTATTTAATCACTAAAAAAAAGACTGTAAACCAACATTTCTGCTGTTTGATTCATCAGAGAAATGATTTGTTCAAAGGCTCGGTCACATGAACTTTTAAAAAAAATCAGCCCATTCGAACGGATTCACTCGTGGGATGATGGGAGTTGTAGTCTTCTCCTCCTCTCACAGAGGTCTGCTCCTCACACAGAGGTCTCCTCCTCTCACAGAGGTCTCCTCCTCACACAGAGGTCTCCTCCTCTCACACAGAGGTCTCCTCCTCTCACAGAGGTCTCCTCCTCACACAGAGGTCTGCTCCTCACACAGAGGTCTCCTCCTCTCACAGAGGTCTCCTCCTCTCCAAAACAAACGGTAAAAACACGGAATAAAGCAGTTTCACGTTAAAAGTCTGTGTTTCTCCGACATTCGTTGGTAACTTTTGGGTGTGTAGTTTTTCTAATTCTGTATTTTCACAGTCTTACGCTGTGTTCACACTACCGGCGTCATGGCAACGGGCTACAAGTAATTTTCAATGGAAGCCGCCGATATGACAACAAAAGTTAAGCTGACTGTCACTGCCCGATCTGTACCGGATACCCGATCTGTTCTAAGTGAGCACAAAGGTCAGCGCATGCGCGGATTGCGACCGTTTCTGTGCATGCGGCTGTCATCGATCGCTACTGAGCATGTGCAACTCTCCACAGAGATATCTCGTGAGCTTTTTCCATCATTAGCTCCGGAAAAAAACAATGTTTAATTCAGAAAGTTTAGCTTTTTTAAAACGAGTTTTAATGTCTTCTGGATGCAGTCTGATGATATGATACGAGTATATGTGACTTATATGTACATCGCATTTATACGCAGATATATGTGTGAAACACACACAAAACATAACACGTAGCCTGAAGCTAACCGGGGTAACAGCTAGCCGGTTAGCTACAACGCAGCGTTAGCTGGCTAGTTAGCATTAGCTTTCTGTTTTATGAACAACTTGGGTCTGTGTCGACTGAATTTACACTCTCTACACAAACAGATGTGAAATAATTACATGTAAAGTTCAGAATTTACATTTTAGTCCAGAACAAAGGTGCTAATACAACATTTCTAGACGTTAACGGCCATAAAACTACAGAAAGATGTTATAGACGGGTTACTCATGCGTGGTAGAAACACATTTGTGCATGTGCAGAACGGCTCGCGTTTCCAGATCGGGCAGCGACACTGACATCAACTTTTTTTCAGCGCTCCAATGATGCTGTGAAGCGTCAACGGGTGTGTCTATAAGGTAACCCTAGATTTGCAAAAACGGCGAAAACTCTCATGAGACGTAACCCTAAGCATACGATTCGAGGTTAATGCCTAACCATTCCCATCTTGCGAGTCTTTAGCAAATATAGGGTTACCTTCTAGACACGACCAGCGTCAACCCATCTTATTATTTCACCAGTCCTCTGCTCTGCTACTGTTATTCAGTTAAGTTAGCTGACGATATGTTAGCTTCCTCTGTATTTGCGATGCACGCGAGTATATAACGAGCGATTTAGCAACACCAACGGCGACGGCTTTTGTCGGCGGTAATGTGAACACAGCTTTATACGTCAACAGTTGTACCACAAACTGCGACTTTCTTGACTTCTAAAAAAGATCTTAAATTGACAATCATGACACAATTCAAACAGGATCAAAAAATAAAAATTCATCTCTCGCTGTTCACTACCGTACATATTTTTCCTGAAATAAGGTCCCATGGTGGTCCACCTTTGCCTCTCTATAAACCTGTAGTCTCCATTTGATTGGTTACCGAATATTTCAAAAGTCATCCAATCCGTCAACAGCTCGCCACACAAACAGCAGCGAGCTCTGGGAAGAAACGACCTCCTGCATCCGTCTGTGTAAACGCTGTTTGAAAAAAAAAAGTATTTTATCTGCTTTGGATGAAAACAAAGATGATTTTTTAGTTTCATTAAGTTAAAGCTTTTCATTTTCCAGCTGCCGGTGCGATGAGCTTCAGATTAAACGTCAGCGTTGTCGAGCAGAGAGCGACGGGAAGAGCCGAGGATGTGTCGACGTGTCGGGGGGGGGGGACCACGCTGAAACTCTTTACTCTCCTAAAAAATACTAATAAAATAAGAAATATATAAAAAAGAGGTCTCTGTGCAGGGGGTTGACAGGGAAGTCGTCGGCCTACGGTCGTTGAGCCAGGCGGCTCTTCCCCTCCTCCTGCTCCGACAGCTTGAAGTGAGTGTAAGACAAAATACCTGCCAGAGTGCAGAGGATCCCCAACGCCTGGCAGAGACACGGGAGGACACAGAGACAGGGAGAGGACAAAACAACTGTAGGACTGCAGGACTTGACATCAAGTTTTTGAGGCACTCAGTATTAATAAATGTAAATACTTCAGAAAATTTGAAGTAAAATTCAAGACTTTTTAAGACCACTTAGATTTAAATTTAATGCCAAATTCACAGCCATACTGGCAAAAGTATGAAGGATATCATGGAAATAAATGTCTGATTATTGACTTTTCTGCATCGAGACATAAATCTTTGAAGAGAGAATCACGATGCATCAAAGAATCGATTTTTTAACTCTCCTCTAACACAAAGTCACACTAAACAGAGTAAACTGTAACATTACACACACAAAACATTTTATATATTTGAGTTATTTATGACGTTACGGTATTTATTTAAAAGACGGAGAAACAGACTGAACAAGAGCATCGAAACGTCAGCGTGGTGATAATTAAATACATATTTGTTCATGGCAGCACGATGTGTTGCGTGTTCTCCATCTTTCACATGTTCTGCTGGATGTTTCATTTATTTACCGCACGCTTTGCAAAAAAGAATTCAAGACTTTTAAGGTCTTATTTTGAGAATATTAAATGAAATGCTTTTAAAATACTTTTAAAAGACATTTACTCATTTATAAAGACTTCAGTTTAAATGTGTAAAACATGGGTGAGGTTGTGATACAACCTCTATGGGCTTCTCACCTCATCTGCACATTTCTTTATTACATCTAACTGCTTCTCTTTTTTCTCCTTTCATTTCATCTTCATTCTTATTTTTGTTGTTTTGTTTTATATGTGCAACTAAACTAAACTAAAGTAAAGTAAAGTAAAGTAAAGTAAACTCACCTGGTTGAGTGACAGCGGGTCGTGGAAGAGCAGGTATCCTCCAATCAGAGTGATGCAGAATTTAAAATGGCCAAACATGTTGTAGCTGCAACGTATGTTCAGGAGCACAACAACACACATGAAACCCATAAAATAATTCAATCTAACATCTAAAAGTATTTCCTGATGACCTTTATAATAAACCTGAGAAGTGTTGGGCAATAAGTTAAACACAAAAACACGAAAACATTTTGAGGATACGTGACGGCTGAAGTGTTTCCGATGATCCAGTAGATGGACAGGTTGACCAGGAACGCCACCACGCCCGAGAACAGTACCGTCACCTAGGCAATGGGAGGAGAACATCGTTACCCCGGCAACATGACAATGTACAAAATCATCAGGGCCTTCACAATAAAAGCCTGGAGCCGGTTACAGTTAACAAGTGTTTACTGACACACTTAACTTAGTATGTATGGCATGTGTGTGTTAACTTAGTGTTAGTGTGTGTGTGTGTGTGTGTGTGTGTGTGTGTGTGTGAGATGCTGAGTCTGACCAGAGCCGGCAGAGACCAGGGGCCAAATATTCCTCCGTCTCCAGTCAGCGGCTCAAACACAGGAACGACGCAGAGCAGGAAGCCCGAGGACAGAGGAGCCTGACAGGACATCACTGTGTTAACATCACTGCCATTACAGCACAGCATGTAGTAATACAACATGCTACTGTTACAGTCACAGTATTCATATAAACTACTAGTACAGACACAGTATTAATATAAACTACGATCACAGTAGGTTTGGGCGATATGGTCAAAACCTTCTATCCTGATAAAGATCTTTTTATATATCTCGATAACAATATACATATATCACGATATAACATGTTTCCTGGTAATTTAATAAATAAATATTCTTTATAAAACAACCACATGGTAAAGCCTATTTGTGTATACTCCTGTGTGAATTAAATAAATACTTGACAAATGAAAAGTATTTTCTCATTTAGTTAAGAACTTTAGTGTAAATTAAATGAGCAGTTTCACGTGAAATTATAGAGAAATAAACTAATTTTTTTTCCAGCTATACACTGACTATGTTTACATAACATACAGAGTAATCCGATTTAGACAATATATTATGGTATTCCCATAAACTGAATTCTTGGGTGTCGACACGCAGGAGTCGAACATTAAAGAAAATCCTGCACATTGCTGTTGGAAAACAATATGTAATAATGTAGTTACAAATATTTCACATCAGATTTTCTGAGAAATTTGAGTTACTATGTGCTTGTTATTATCAATTTAGACGATGCATGCAGCGATGTGCAGCACTGTAGCAGATTAAACAAACAGATAAGACTCTATATTATATTAAGTATTAAGTGACCCTTGTACTGTTAGTCACAATATAATATCATAAGTCATACCTGATAGTACAGAAGCTGCATGGAGTTGACCTGGAGCTCATGTTGTTTCGCTCCCACCCACTGAGAGACAGAGAGATTTATTTTGTTCTTGTTAATTTCACAGAAACATCCTTGTCTCTCTTATATCTCTGTGTGTATATTTACTCACCACTTGGTAAAGCGACGTCACCAGAACACCCAGCGACGCAAACACCGTCCCCAGCAGGTTGAACCGCACGTCAAAGTAGGAGTTCAGTATCACCCCTAATGGGATGGGAACCTGCAGAGACAGACAACAGCACTCAGCTCATCACTAACTCAGAGATTACAGAACAACAAGACAATATTGTTCCTGAAAACCAACGAGCATGCCAATGAACCTCCACACTTTTCTACAAAAACGAATAAAACCTGCAGCTGTATGATTACAGTGTTGGCTGAGTGAGGGTTAAAAATACTGTGCATTGACAATACTAGTACAAAACCTATGTTTAAAACCTGCCTGTTCGGAAGGTTTGCCATTTCTACATGCATGTTTTCTCCAGAACCGGTCATACTTGATGCCCGACACTGTGCAGTACATCACACGCCATGACACATGGTGTTACATGGATGTAACACGAGAACTGGATACCGGTGAGAGCCACGTCATGTCTCCGAGGGACAAACAGAGACAGCGGATAAACAGGGAGCCTGCATCTTGGAGTCTGTGTCACATGTGTTTAGTTATGGCCCCGCCTCTTTAGTATCTGTGTCACATGTGTTTAGTTATGGCCCTGCCTCTTTAGTATCTGAGTCACATGTGTTTAGTTAAGGCCCCGCCTCTTTAGTATGGGAACAATGTAAAACCTGCAAGAAAAATGTCCAAAACCCAACATGGTACTCTGTCAGGAACCGTCAGGTTTGGGTTGGGGAGAAGAACTTTTTTGAAGTATTTTTCGAAATTACTGTCAGACTACTCTCTTTGTTTTTGTTCTTTTTTTGTTATTACGTCATTAGTTCTTGTCCTTTAGTCGGTCCCTTGTATAAGACTGCAGCTTCTCAACCTCTTCTGACACATTTCTTGATTTTAACTATCTGGAGCAGAACATAAAATATTAAATACGATGTCTTTGACTTCCAGCAGTCAACTCCCTTCTCATTCACAGCCACTATATTATAAACTGTGCGTTAAAAAGTCATGCAGTCACGCCCCCCTGAAGGCCCATTCTGAGCCAGGAAAAACCCTGCATTCAGACTACTGTAGTGAGGAGCAGACTGAAGCTTTCCTCACCAGTGTCAGTTTAATCTTGGTGGAGAAGGTCTTCTTGTAGTAGGTGGTCTGGATGAGGATGATGACGGGCGTGGTCATGGCTTTAGCCAGCTGGTACGTTCCTATCGAGTTGTTCTGCAGGGAAAGATTGGTGAAGGCCACGAACCCACAGAAGCTCAGAGCCAGCCACACTATCCTGCGTACCGGGAGGCTCTTTGGAGAGAAGATGTCCATTTTCTGGCAGATGTAGAGTCCCAGCCAGGTGACCACGAAGTGGACCAGGGTCAGCGTCATGTTGGGGAAGCCGTAGTGGACGTAGATCCACTTGTTGATGAAGACGATGCAGATGGAGGACAGCAGGTTGGCCAGCAGGCCGGCCACGATGCGCCTGTTGGCTGACAAATTAAACAGCGTCTCCGCCATGGCCCCGGAAGTGTCCTCGCTTAGCTTACCCAAGACGAGATTTGTTTAACTTAGCGGAGCCGTTCACACTGCAAAAACAGGAGAGAGCAAATGTTAGAAAGTCGAAAACTTCATGCTAACACTTCAGCTCCCCGGGACCCAAACTTAGAAAAATACATCATGGATTGCCATGACATTCATATATAATATGTATATGAACGGTATATATTTCATTATAGGGCTGCACCTAATGATTATTTTCATAATCGATTAATCTGCTGATCATTTTCTTGATTAATCGATGAATCGTTTGGTCTTGTCCATCCCAGTTTCTCAAAGTCCAAGGTGATGTCTTAAATGTATTTTGTCCAAAACACAAAGATATTCAGTTTAATATGATATAAAACAGAGAAAAACCTGACATTTTTTTGCATGAAAATTACTTTAACGATTAATTTATTATAAAAATAGTTGGTGATTATTTTTCTGTCGATCAACTTCATCATATTTAATTGGAGTAAAATCTGAATCTGAATCTGCAACATAAACATTGACATTTCTCTGCCAGGTAAATGTAATAGCACAATGTTTTTCCTCTAAAGTACAAGTACACAATAAGTAAGTAGTATACAGTTGAGCTGCATATCTGCGTTGGGGGCTGGGGACCGGGACTGGGACCGGTTTTTGAGAAAGCTGCAAGCAGAAATAATAGAGCACAAATATTCAGCCCGTTTCAGACAGACAGGTTTTGAATGGGTGCTGTACTAGTGTTTTAAAAGTAACAAATCAGTCACACAATGAGAAAAAATAAACAAATAATGTATAGAAATCCAAACATTTTGATGCATCAGGATTAGGACTGAATAATTAATCGAAATGCTATTGAAATCGCAATATGGCCTACTGCAGTTTTTAAATCGCATAAGGCGCAATATTTGTTAGAGGTGCAATGTGTGCCGAGAGATTCCCACCCCTAAAATTAGTCTAGCATAAAATAGTAGGGATGCACTGATATATATATCGGCCGAACATCGGTATCAGCCGATATTCGCCTTGTTGACTGCAATTCACTGATGGCAGGGGCCGATATTTATCTGTTGCATCAGTTTCTCCTTGGCTAAATGTTGTGCTAAAAGGTTAAAAACACTATAGATATTGAGATATTAAAAGTTGTTTGTATGATTGAATTTGTGCTCATTCAAAGATAGTGTCATGAAATGTTGAATGACTTTAAAACAGTTCCGTTATTTTTTTAATAATGATGAAGATTTCTTTGTTTCCCTGGCAAAAGGGGGGGGAATAAATAACAACAAAACCAAAATAAACAACAACATAAAAACATCGGCATCGGCTATCTGTCAAATTGTTATTTTAAACATTGGTGTCGGTCCAGAATTTCACAATCCGTGCATCATTTACTTGTTATCCTCCCTGCCTCGTCTCTTTCCCTCTTTTCTTTGTCGTTACTCATTAGCCGTCCTCGTTATAAACATACGTACATGTCATGTAACAAACACTAGCCAAACTCAACCTCCCACATCAGAAACTCTCATACCGTACTGTCAAAAACAAGATCAATTCACTGACATCCAGCACTAACTGCAATTTGTTAGCAGTGGCATGATAATGCTTATGGTACATTAGGTAGCCTGACTTGTTTCCATGACAACGGTTTCGCCACTGACATGTTGGTCCATATCAACCTATACATAGGTGTGTGTGTGTGTGTGTGTGTGTGCAGCCGTGCATGCATACAAACCTAAAAGCATATAATAATCTCCCACTATTTTGATAATCGATGAATTGTTAAAGTCATTTTTCATGCCAAATGGCAGAAAATGCCATTTTCAGCCTCTCAATTTCTTGCTTTTCTCTGTTTTATATCATATTAATTAAAACAAGACATTTAAAGACACAATATTACACTATTTTCTGACATTTTATAGACCAAACGATTAATGGATTAATCTAGAAAATAATCGGCAGATTAACCGACAATGGCAATACTCGTTAGTTGCAGCCGTAACCCGAACAATATCAGTTCTAACTAGATTTTTCTCCCATGGTGCATTAATGCTACATTTTTAATTAGAGTTGTATTCGTTGTTGATTTGCACTGTGTCCTCACAGCAAATTGCCTCCACTTCAGCGGTTTTGCTTGTTGTTGTTGCTGCACAGAGACAAAAAGGCAACCAAGTGTAAAAGCCTTGTCTAGTTTTGCCTGTTTTTGCTTTTGTGTGAATGACTGAAGCCAGTGGCTTACTCACAAGCAGCGTCATGCCCCGAGGACCTGCATGCAGGATGAGCCTTGAGATCCAAACGTGGGGAGGAGATGCAGAGTAATGCTTCTCTCTGACAATATTCCACATGTAAAACAACCATGCGGGCTATCTTGTAGATTATTGTGACAGAGCTGAAGCTTTATTTCAAACAGATGTGTCTGTTTTTAAAAACACACAGTGATCCGTAGTTTACAGCTGCCAAGTTGTAGCACGTCTCTGTCGTCTACTATCAAGTAGGCAGGGTGTGAAATTAGCACCAGCTGGTGAAATATGAAAGTGGCTGGTAGATTTCAGACGCAAAATAATGATTTTACTGTTGAGTGGCTGGTGAAGTTGAACATTTGGCTGACAGAGGCTGGTGGATGTTCACATTTTTAAAAAGTTAATTTACCACCCTGCAAATAGGGCAGCTGCACAATATACCATTTTTAAAATTGCGATATTAACTTGTTGTGACTGTGACACATCGCACATTTTTTGAGTTAGTTAAAAGTAGAGCTGAACAATTCATCTGAATTTGATTAAAATTGCAATATGGGCTAGTGCAATATCTAAATCGCAAGAGGCGCTAAGATATTAATACCATTACGGGTCCAATCTCCAAAAACAAGCATTTTAAAAGTTGTTTACTTGTTGTCTTGTGGACAGACCTGACAAAGCATGTTTTCATACTTTTTACGAATCTTCATCATGATATTGATATTTCAGCATACTTTTGATGCATTTATTGCAATTATATCACTGCAAAATCTGTTTCTTTTGGGTTCATACTGCTGTAGTCT
>JAOVVB010233507.1:0-10144 GCA_028570985.1 Heterobranchus longifilis
CCCAAAATTATTCATGCTGTTCAAGGGCACATTCTGTATCAGTGACGATACATAAAAAAAACACAAAACTCAAATAAAAAAAGTCAGAACTCTGTATTATATAAATATAAAAAAAACTCTAAATATAATGATTTAATGGTTTAACAAACAAATCTATGACGTGCAAGAACATTAAAAATTTTCCTGTATTATTCCTATTAGTGCATAATATTGATAATAGTCCGAAACCTCACCACTTTGAAAAAAAAACTGTTTTTTGTGATGTGTTTAGTGATTCAGGGGCTAATTTGTGCTCTCACAATATTAATAAGATATCTGCTGTTGGACTTATTCTCATAATACCATTCTCTAGGGCAATCAAGTCAAACCGGGACTTGTGATGACATTTCTTGTGATTGAAGCATGTGACATTTACTAAAGACTTCAACATTTGAATGTTGCAAACATTTTAAAGAAGGCTGTACAACCATGAAATTAACATTGAACATTAAGTGCCTGGTTTTTAAAAACCTACAGGCAACTTGTAGCCAATATGCTGAAGAGACGCATCTGTCTGTGGGAACTGTGCACACAATCATTTAAAGCTGAATTAAAACTATCTATCTTGAAGGTAACTAAGCAGTGGTGAAACACTAAAGAGGGTTTTTACTCTCAGAACTGTGTTCTGTTATTCTGCACAATTAGTAATAGTCCTGTTTTGACTTGAACACCGCTCTCATGTACACAGCAGTTATAGAAAGCACACGCTGTCTTTAGGTAGAGATGAAGCGAGGGACAAATGCACTTTCAGAAACTATCAGCAGGCAGTGCAATGGCGTCATGGGTAACCTACTACCATATAAGTGAAAATGGACCAGCTTGTTTAAAGTAACATAAAATGGACGCCTGATACTGAGAGCTTTTTTACCTAATTTTAATTTCATAAAAATTTATATCTGTGTCATTCCGGGTGAAGGTTTCTCTCTCTCTCTCTCTCTCTCTCTCTCTCTCTCTTTCTCTCTTTCTCTCTATCTTTCCTTTAACATGTTGTACATATCTTTTGTTAGAGAAAATCTGTTCCCTGTTTGTTTTTGCCTTCGCAGTTTCGTGTGCCATTTGGCAAAGAGAAGCCACGCAGCATGCTGGAGCTGCTCAGCTTCGGAAGACAACGACCGTGTGAGCTTCCCCAGATCAACATGTCTTCAGGACCAGGCTTAGAAATTCCATTGTCTGTATTCAGGGAAGGATGCATTTGTATTCCTGGAAAATTCGTGTAAAGGGTCAACCGATCTAAACACCTAGAGCGAAAATGATCTCTGGTGATATTTACAAGCTGTGACTGTATTTTTTTGTTTGTTTGTTTGTTTTTTAATTCGGCAGGAATATGAATATGTTAGGGTGGGCTGGGATGAGAATGATGTTACAGATTCAAATTCAGAACAGTGCCTTTTTTTATTTATTTTTTATTCAGAAAACTGCTACACAGCTCATCTTTAGAAGTCGACATTAGGTAATCTGTTTTAGTGAATTTTCTTGAAGAGCTTGACTGGATTTGGAGAGTTTTTCTGTGTTTATTAATATATTCCTATTAAGGCATACATTATTACTGTATGCTTCCTGTAATGCATTATTGATTGCATATTAACAACGACTTGTTAAGGGAATACATAGATTTTCAGGTTTTTTTTGTAAGGACTTAACATTTATGGAAGGAGTCTTCAGTGTCAGCGCCTACAGTACTGTATGTAACAGGCAGTACATTTTCCTGCTATTGAGATTCGAAACATCACCAACTACATTTTATCTGAAATAGACAGAGAGATTAGTGAGCAAATGTCAGTTTGCAGGTGATCACAGAAACTAATCTGTTTCACAGATGTCCCACAACATTAAATGTAAACATTTAATGTCGTGGTCTGTCTTTGATCAATGCACTGCAAATTCATCACAACATTTTTGACTAAGTTGCTGTGGTGCAAGAGGAATAAAGCACTTTGCAATGTGCTGTATAGGAAACTTTCGGGTGCAACAGTAAACTCAACTTCACTGGGTGCATCACACTAGCTAGTCACCGATTATTTTTTGATTATTTTGATAAAACAGCACACCTGACTCCCATATGCTACCCATAATGGCACATTGAACTGCTGTGCCAGTGGGATTGCTTCATATCTATGTGAAGACAGGGATGCGGCAGAGCTTTAGTATCTCTTTGAATACTTATATTTGAATAAAAGGCTTTAAAAGGATTCGATGTTGACTTGGCTTTGACCGCCCTAAAACTTTGAGGTATAGAATCTAAGGTACAAACCTACCATTATCCTTTTTGTTTGAGATTTTTACCTCGGAAATATCACTTGTGACATCATTACAGGAGTAACAAACATACACAGCAGCAACTTTCAACACCACAATCACTAAATATTTAAAGATAAACACATTCAGAGTGAAACCCCTGTCTTAGTGATAAGAGCCCTGACGCCGGGCTTTAGAGGGTTTGTGAGAGAGCTTATGACAGGCACAGGAAGACCTTTCCGTTTGGAGATGGCATGGGATTAATAATTAAGAAACTTAAAAGGAAACAAAAGAAAACTAAAAACACAAAATAAACAGAGCTTGTATAAACACGCTGCCAGGTGCGGCTCATTTAGGCTGATTGCCTGACGGCGGCGTTGCCTGGCAAATTTGTGCAATAAGCACATTTAGAAATTCAAATCCTCCCAGCACATTTGAGCCTGGCTTTATATAAATAGCCAATGCGCATGACTTATAACTTATTCCTTAAAAATTATGGAGTGCGATTTCAGCCCCCGACCATCCCACAGACATCCACCGCCAGAAAACTGACATCACGAACAGTGGTGCCGAATGCTATGGTAATAAATCCATTCTCATGCATTTTCTGTTCTTTTCCATTGCCAGGTAACCCTTATTTCTTTTACACACGGTGGTGTTTTCCTGTCTGATATTTTACAACCTTGGAAAAAGGTTGTTTTTTTTTGTAGTAGTAGTTTAAGCTTTTACTTCACTTCCATCTTCCCAAGTAAATGATCTATACAGTATATAAACTCAAAGGGCAAACAAAAATAAATAGTTAACATGTGAATTTCTAATTAGGGTGCCTTTGCTGTTCAATGATCAAGTACATAATCAAATAGAAGTTATAACTAAATAATTAAGGCACATACAATCCCCAAATCCAATGGTGCTGGGTAAAATGTAAAATAAAAACAGAATACAGTGACCTGCAAATCCTTGATGACTCAAATAATTAAAAACACCACAAAGACAAGATATGCAATGTTCGAACTGATAAACTTGATTGTCTCTCACAGGACAGGGTTATTTTCACCACTGTGTTACATCACCTTTCCTTTTAACACTCAATAAGCGTTTGGGACCTGAGGACACTAATTGTTGATACTTTTTAAATGGAATTTCTTATCATTCTTGTTTGATGTATGACTTCAATTGTTCAACAGTCTGGGCACCACACATTTCTAATGGGAGACAGGTTTGGGCTGCAGGCAGGCCAGTCTAGTACCTGCACACTTGTGAAGAATGTGGCTTGGCCTTGTCTTGCTAAAATAAGCAGGGATGTCCCTAAAAAGGCAGCGCTTAGATGGCAGCATATTTTGCTCCAACACCTGTATGTACCTTTCTGCATCAATGGTGCCTTCACAGATGTGCAAGTTACCCATACCATGGACACTAACACACCCCCATAGCATCACAGATGCTGGCTTTTGAACTTTGCACTGATAACTGATCTGGAAAGTCCTTTTCCTCTTTAGCTCGGAGGACACAACGTTCATAATTTCCGAAAACAATTTGAAATGTGGACTCGTCAAACACACTTTCTCACCTTGCATCAGTTTAAGTTAGATGAGTTTGGGCCCAGAGAAGCCAGCGGCGTTTCTGGGTGAAGTTGATGTACGGCTTGCACTTTTCATGGTACAGTTTTAACTTTTAGATGTTGCAACGAACTGTGTTAACTGACAATGGTTTTCCAAAGTTTTCCTGAACCCACTTGGCAATATCCTTTACAGAATGATGTCTGTTTTTTTATGCGGTGCCATCCGAGGGATCGAAGGTCACAGCCATCCAGCATTGGTTTTCCACTTTGCCACTTACGTGCAGAGATTTCTTTGGATTCTCTGATTCTGCTGATGATATTATGGCCTGTAGATGATGAAATACCTACATTCTTTGCAGTTGTGCATTGAGGAATGTTGTTCATAAACCGATAGACTGTTTGCTCATGCAGTTGTTCTCAAAGTGGTGAACCACGCCCCACTATTGCTTGGAAATGACTAAGCCTTTTGTGGATTCTCCTTTTACACCAAATCATGATGCTCATCTGATTCCAGGTAACTTGTTCACCTGTGAAATGTTCCAAACAAATGTTTTTTGCAGGATACCCCAACTTTCCCAGTCAGCCCCTGTCCCAGCTCTTTTGGAAGGTGTTTCAGGCATTAAATTTGAAATGAGTGAATATTTGCAAGAGACAATCAAATCTGTCAGTTTGAACATTGTATATCTTGACTCTGTGATGTTATCAATTGATTATGGCTCAACAAGAATTTGCAGGTTGACACAATGTCCCAACTTCATTGAATTTGTAAAAATGTGTCCAAAATATGCAATAATCTCCTGCTATTTATACTCTGTACAGCCTTTATAATGGCTCGAATCGGAGGTGCTCTTTGTTAATTAGTGATTTCTGAGGCTGGTAACTCTAAATGAACTTCTCCTCTGCAGCAGACGTAGGTTTTGGTCGTTATTTCCTGGGAAGGTCTTCATAATAGACAGTTTCATCATGGAGCTTGATAGGTTTTTCACTCGACAATATGGTTCTGGCAAGAACTGTTCCAGAAAGGCTGACCTTCATGTCTTAAAATATCAACTAACTGTTGTTGTTAATGTTGTTGATGATGATGATTTAACACATAATGCCGTATGTGTTAGTTTTGAAATCCCCAGTATTGTTCTAGAATGTAGAAAAATGACCAAAACTTTTGACTGGTACTGTAAATCAAATGGGTGGCATGGTGGTGTAGTGATTAGCACTGTCGCCTTGCACCTCCAAGTTCAATTCACGTCTCTGTGTGCATGCAGTTTGCATGTTCTCGCCCTGCGTGGTGGGTTTACTCTGGGTACTCCAGTTTCCTCCCGCAGTCCAAAAACCTGCAGATTACACTAATTGGTGTTCCCAAATTGCCCGTAGTGTATGAATGAGTGTGTGTATGTGTGTGCACTGTGATGGATTGGCACCCTGTCCAGGGTGTACCCGCCTTGTCCCCTAAGTCTCCTGGGATAGGCTTGTGGCCCCTTGTGACCCTGTATACAGGATAAAGCAGTATAGACGATGAGTGAGTGACTGTAAATCAAGTACAGTTGAATTTGTCCTTTTCTTGTCCCTGCTTGTTGGAAAGCTACAGATGTGGTACAGCCCCCTGAAGAATATAGGGTTGAGGAACTGACAGTGACAGCATGATCCGCTCAACTTCCTAAGCCTTCAAGTATTCTGCCACCAGTGTTCCTAAAGAGCAACCAGTGCATACATGACTAAACGCATTATTGTGTACTTTTTTTGTCTGTTTCCTGAGCCAAAACAGCTGCGAGTAAAATAAGTAAAATAAGGGGTTAGAGCTGTTCTCTGTTCCAAAACACCAACTATAATTATTTCCAGTCTGTTGGCTTCAGATCTCACGCTTATTTTGATAACACAAAAGCACCAGTAACCCAAGGTCTTTATTATGAACGTACATACTGTATATAACACTTCCTTCATGAAAACCTGACCCTCTGCAGTTTACCAAGCAATGGAAGGTTCTCACATAAGATATTTGTTATGAAATCATTGTAATCACCATTCCTTTCAGACATCAGCAGGAGTAAATCCAGCTTTTGTTCATGTTTATCTATTTATTTATTTTTTTCTACTTTGATCATTTGAAAACCATTCCCACCACTTGTCAACACACTCAGAGACGAGTCCCATCTGCCCTTTTTTCAAATACGTAAGCTTACAAGCACCAAGGAATGAGTAAACTTAGAATTCTCTCTCTTTTCCCTGTCAGTCTCGTCCGATTAAGAGAGAGTAATGCCATCCTACCCGTGCAAAGGGCAGAGGAAATTTTTGCTCTTTGTAGAATTCCCAGCTGTAAAGTCATCAAAAATTTGTAATATATGGTGTTTTCCTTCTTTTTCCTGTCTGACCATAAAAGAAATTCAGCATTTACATTTAGTGTTTTTTTTTCTTGAAAAGAAAATTCTTGGCAAGTAAGCTTTCAAAAAAAAGAACTTGCTGACGAGTCTGGTGTGGGTGGTATTTCTATTATCCTAGCTACCAAGGGCGATATCTTGTGTTGAGTTACCTACATTAGCTGGATCATTAATGTAGAAGACTGAGGTTGGAGTGGGGTCTCCCTCTGTGCACCCACATTCCCACGACTTCTTCATCAGTGTCCCTAATAATCCATTTTATGACTATGTGCTCTGAAGTCAAAAGTGCAATTATAGCATAGGTTTAAAAGCATCCTCGTTAACCTGAAAATACCTTATGCATGTGGAAAATTTGTGGAAGTACAATGATTCCTCAGACAGGTGCACTGCACAAGATGGCATGATGAGAAACAGACAGGAGAAGCCAATGGAAAAGAGCTGCAGGATGACCTGAAAGCAACAGGAATAACTAATACAATACTATCTCATTTGCTTCACCCCAAAAGTGCAAAACTCATCTGCTACTCAAAAAGTATTTCAAATTTCCACAAAAGCATTTAGACTGTGATGAAAGTCTTTGACAATAATTCAGCTCATATATGGAGAAAGAATATTTGTGCTTATGATCCCAAAAACACATGGTGGTGGGAGCATCGGGAACATATGATGCTATATGATTCTGCAATTTGGCACTGGGACATTACCAATCATTGAAGAAAAAGTTAAATGAAATCTGCTAACTGAATCTGTTTTTTTTTCTGCTAACTGAATCTTTTTAACAAGACACTCCAAACTCCAAATACACAGCAAAAATGAATTGATAACCGTTTCTGAAAAATAAGGGGTGAAGATGCCTTTTCTTCTTAAATTTTCAAGCTCATCTGAGGGATCGTTGTCAACTTTGGGAATTGAAGATGACTAGCAAATCTTTAACTGTAATGCTGCTGCTGCTGCAAAAAGCTTATCACATCTGCTTTCCAAAACAGGTTTACATGCATTTTTGTTTATAATAAAGAAATGCAAACGTATCTTTTGGAATGGATAAATGCACTGGAAGTAAATTATACAACAATACATTTCCCAGTACATATTTCTCTACACTGTACTTTGCTGTGTAATTCTTGTGCAACATTCCAACATTACTGCAGACCAACTGTTATTTTCAGATTAACACTTTTCCTCTAATTGCCGTTGTCTTTTGGAGCTAACTCTGACCGCACGTTTAGGGAAAAAATCAAACTAGCTATGACATGGCATATAATCTTGGGATGACCTTTGGATGTTTGTTTACATGTAAATCACAGTCTGCATTTAGCGATGTAGCACAATATTTTTACTGGGTGTATGCTAGCCAACTGCTTCTTGCTGTATGTCTGGAACTTTTAACAAAACATCACTGACAGATAATCTGTATGTGTTTTTGGACGGCTTTTATGACTGTTTCTCATTTCTCAGCAAAATAATTTTGGGTAATTACTTTATTTTCCCTGCAATCTACATCTGGGCCCCTCTGCACAGTTCATTTTGTCCAGTTGCCAAAGCTCCACACATTGATCCCCATGTCTGGAACTTTTCTTTTAACAAAAAATCACTGACAGATAATCCGTATGAGTTTTTGGATGGTTTTTGTGACTGTTCCTAATTATCCAACAAACATGTTTTCAGTAATTTCTTTATTTTCCATGAAATCTCCACAACACAACACAACACGATTTAGCCAAAATAAAACAGTGCACATTTTAAACAGTGACCCTGCCTATCAAACCCAGGGAACTCTTTTTTGTTGGCTGGTGTATAAAGTTGTTTAACGTTACGTTTCACTTACTACATGAAATCATAGATTTAAAAGCTAATATCCAAAGACAGACCTTTAAGACAGTCTTGGGAGGATAATCTGTTTAAACAGAAAGTATAAATAAGGAGGTGAGACAGCTAAACAGATGAAAGCAGTAAAATGTCTCTGCATCGCTCTATTTAGGTAGTGATGAATGAAGGGCTTAATCCTACCGCACCGCTATCAGCAGGCAGTCAAACAACAGTATAAAATACCAAAGTGAAAACAGACTCAGCTGTAAATACAAGAAGTTTAAAGATGTCACTTTAAAAAAAACATTATGTTATAGTTTTTTTAGACTGAATTTTTCCCCCTTTTAGCTGTTTAGCAGTTATTAACCAACCAAACCAAAAAAAACACAACAGACTATATTTTCTAAAAAAAAAATTGCAGTTTTTTCCTTTGTAACTTGAAAGAACACAGAAGAGCACATTCCTCTCATGCTATAATTATGAAGATGGAGACCCTAATACCCAAATAATATCCCCCTCCTGAGTAAAAGAGCCTAATTGTATATTTAAAAAAAAAACCCTCAGGACCCTTGGGCAACATTTACATGCACATTTACACACTACAGGCAATTTGGAAATGCCAATTAACCTAATCTGCATGTCTTTGGACTGTGGGAGAAAACCACAGTACCCGGAGGAACCATGCAAACTCCATTCACACAGACCCAAAGGCATGAATCAAACCCAGACCTTGGAGGTCCAAGGCGACAATGCTTACCACTAGGTTATTAGCACTTCATGTTGCAGTTCATTTTTGGACCACTAAGTGCATTAATAACCGTTGGAGCTAAACTGTCCACCATCTAGAAATGTGAGCAAATCGATAGAACATTAGCTTATATACTGTACATCAATTAGCAACTAAATAGTTGAACACTAAGAGCATGATGTGATTATGTAATAGTGGACTACCAAGAGTGCATTTTTTATCTATATCTGGCTTTTCCTTTTTAACCAACCAGGCTTCCTCACCGTCTTTCTGGTCTTGTGTCTCGTGCAGGCAAGTGTCACTGCTGTCTTATAAATTTTTGGAATGCCCCTGGCCATGTAAGTGATAGTGGTTTGAGCCAGTGGTTTATCCTGTATACAGGGTCACGGAGTGGCCTGGATACCATCCCAGGGCACAAGGCAGGGTACAACCTGGATGGGGTGCCAGTCCATCACAGGGCACACACATACACACATTCAGTCACACACTATGGGCAATTTGGGAACACTGTAGCCTAATCTGCATGTTTGTGTGCTGTGGAAAAAAACTGGAGAACCCGGAGGAAATCCAGCAAGCATGGGGAGAACATGCAAACTCCATGCACACAGACACACAGACTGACACTGCTAACCACTAAGTCATTGTGCCTTTGCATTGGCATGTCTGACCTTACACTCTAAAAACTGCTGGGTTAAAAATCAACCCACCTTAACCCACCCGCTGGGTCACTATTGGACAGAACACCCACTGGGTTGTTTTGAGTGCTGGGTTTAACCATTTAACTTAGAATTCTAGGTTGTTCATTTGACGAAACCAGTGATTTAAACTGACACTCTAGCTGGGTTAAATGTTAAAGTGCTGGGTTATTTTATTTGACCCAAACAGGAGGTAAAATTAACACTCATGCTGGGTTACCACATTCCATTTTTTTTTTCCTAAAAAGACCCAAAATGTACACAACTTTACATAAGGTAAATAAATTGTCACAGAATAAGAAAATGTGAATAACTAAATTTTGACAAAATGTCAGACAAAACCATATATTCCCAAGGTAACAATTTGTTAAATATACAATAAATGTAACACAAACACACTCTGTAAGACAATAAAACCAAGAGGCCCCTGTGAATCTGATTTTAATTGCATTTTTCTTTGCATTTACTACAATGTTTAAACACTTTTTATATAGAATGCAACCACGGGGGGTGCAATCCAGTGTCTTCTTGTGCCAGTCCCAAGTCTGGATAAATGCAGAGCATTGTGTCAGGAAGGGCATCCGACGTAAAACATTTGCCAAATCAATGAGGCGAATCACAAATATAATTCCCATACCGGATCGGTCGTGGCCCGGGTTAACAACGACCGCCACTGGTGCTGTTGACC
>JAOVVB010233508.1:0-23829 GCA_028570985.1 Heterobranchus longifilis
TCCAAGGAATTAAGTCTATCTACCTGCGTGTCGTTTTCTCCTGTCGCTCCAGGTGCTCCACACACACACACACACACACACACACACACACACACACACACGCACACACACAGACACGCTTCTGCACTCACACACATTTTCCTTTAAAGGTTTTGTGTCTCCCCAGTCAGTCTGCAGACTGCGCGCTAGAGAAAAGAGAAGTCACAGTGATGGATGGCGTGCACAGCTGCCACACAACGCTATACTATTAATGCATTATTGATTAATGTCTGTCACGGGCCTCCCACTATATAAGTACCCACACACGTTCCTGCCCCGCACTGCATCTCCATGCTATCATTAGCAACAGACACTAATTTGCCCCTGAAGGGTTACGTTAGTATGGTGTTAAAAATAGTTCCACCTACGTAGGCGTTTGAAGGCTGGTGTCAGTATTTGTGAGCTGAAGCTGCTGATACAGCTGGAAATACTGCTGATATTTTGTAATGTGATCTGTATTGTTTATTATAACTCCTGTAAATTCGTGATGATTTTGAAAATGACTATTCAGTGTGGCTACGACAGTTAGTTGATCTCTGTCAAACAATTCAACCAGAGAAAAATTCTGAATCTCAGCAACTACTTATTTATTAGTTATTATATATGATGTGTTCGTTTGTAAAAAAAAAAAAACGATCTGTGTTTATGTATCTTCCTAAATCATGTTTATATGTCCAATCCAGGGAATATCAATCAAACTAGCGTGGTTGGTTTTTTTGATAATATATCTCTCTCTGGCTTTTTTTCTGTTGTGTAAAAGAACTCTTTATATATACTCTTTAGGCCTTTTCCACAACCTACTCAGCAGAATAAATGATGGCATTGTACGTTTCTGCAAACCACAGATTTGTTACATTTGTACGTTTCATATGTAGCAGATACGTTCAAACTTTTTTTTTACATTTCTTTACATTTCAATTTTTTATTTTATATTGTGACAAGGCTGTGGTTAATGTGTGGCAGGTTTAGGCACCCATTTGGTTAGGGTTAGGAAAAGGAAATGTTTTAACCTAAAACAGCTGTTTCTGTCACCAGAACCACGGCTAGAAATGTCCTGAACTCTAGTTCAAAAATGCTCATTTTTGTCACCATAACCAGGGCTAGAAATGTCTCGACGTCTCATTCAAAAGAATACTTGTTTTTGTCGCCAGAACCGCAGCTAGAAATGTTCTGATCTCTGCAGCCGTCTCGCCCTGGTTAAATGCCATCCACTGTCCCCTCCTACTCCTGATGAGAAATTAAATTCAGCTGTGGTCTAAACTACGCCGATTTAGAAATGTTGGTATGATATGTATGAAACGTACAAATGTAACATTTCAGTGGGTTGCAGAAACGTACAATGCCAATATAGGAACTTAAAATAGTACTCCACCGATAACATGGCACAGCTAAAATCAAAAATGGATGCACTTGAACCAGAGGTCGGCTTTTTTATTCCATTTAATCCTCTTCCTTGTCAAACATGGCGATTACATTACCCCCAATGCAACCTGACCTTGGGCAGTTTGGTTTGGAGATTCGCTGTGTTACAGTAGTAGCAGCTAATGTAGCCTGGAGCCTCTAGCCTGCAGCAGTGGGCTACAGATGTCTGGTTAGATCACTATAATAATAACTCCACATGCTGACTCAAGTGACGTTACTTGAGGACATTTAGCAGATTTCACACAGCTCTGCTCAGAGACACAAAAAGTATATGCAGTAGTACTCCCCAACACCTGGAAACACACTTTGATGTGAAAATAAGTTTCTCTTGAATGACCTGTAACCTGGATCTTCCCACAACCTGAACTTGAAAATAACAGTGTCATAGCAAGTCCAGGATCTACAGGCAAACTGTGCCATTCTTTAGGTGCATAAATACTGAATGCCATCTCACTGGACTTTGAAAGTGCTCTAGGCACATGGAGGAGATTTCCACCTTGTGACCGGGGAGATCTGCTGGGGTTATAAACTGACAGCATGTCTGAGATGTAGCCTGGTGTAGAGCCAGACCAGCAAATACTTTGTAAACCAAAAGGAGGATCTTGAATTGAATTCTGAAAATAGGCAACCAATGAAGATTTTGGAGGACTGGAGTTAGATTAACTTTCATGAAGTGAATTCAGACTGTGAAAGAGTCAAATTTCTAAGCTGAATACACAGACAACACACAAAAATAAGTTCACAGCTAATTAAATGTACACAGTGCCATGGAAACACATTCCAACAGGTAGCCCTGATAGCAATTAGTCAATCGCAAGGTAGCCTCGCCCCAAAAGCATACCCTGCTTTATCGTCTATTTGACTCTAATTGGGATCATAATTTACAAAATGAACATCATGCTGTATTGAAGAAGACTTGAAACTAGCGATTGAGTCTATAAACTCATTAGGAAAGTATTTACTGAGGTAATAAATCAAGTGAGAAGTAGGCTAATGTTCTCATAGACTTCAGTCAGACTTATTTCCGCAACCAGTGGAGTCACACTTCAAAAACTGCAAATCTAGCCAAGTGTAAAAATCTTATATTTAGATTTGAAAATCTAGTTGTCCTTGTTTTTGGTATAAAATGTGCTTTCTAAGGAAGATCATTTGGCTTAATTCAAGTACACTTGACTTGTCTTGATAAGCAACTTATTTGATTTCTTTTTTAACTAAATACAAGGGACATGTCTATAAAACGTCCACTTCAAGAATTTGGATTTGGTATTACAGAAGTAAATCTAACTTTAGGAATCCTATCTTATCTGATTCACTCCAACATCGGTTATCAACTTTTATGTCTGTTACCAACTGAGGCTAATTCGCAGAGCTAATGCTAATGCTAAACAGCTTTTAATCACTGTTTTTCTCATTGAAATGTATTAAAAATGGATCCAAAATGACAGGCACTTAACTTTAAGACAGATGAGTTTGACATATTGGTAACATCTGTAGAGAAATCTAAAGATGTTATTTTTGGGAAATT
This sequence comes from Heterobranchus longifilis, assembly GCA_028570985.1. Classification (NCBI taxonomy): domain Eukaryota; kingdom Metazoa; phylum Chordata; class Actinopteri; order Siluriformes; family Clariidae; genus Heterobranchus; species Heterobranchus longifilis. The sequence goes on from JAOVVB010233508.1 coordinate 2,987, forward strand.
TACATCAACGCTGACTCTGGAGATAAAAGAAAGAGAGTGGGCTAGGATAGCGGACACAGTCTCTGATGTATCCGGCATTGATGCTATCAAAAAAAGTCGTCCACTCTGAAAACCTCCTTGAGCAAAGAAACCAAGCGCAATGGTCACTTGTACCCCATTGTCGCCGGGTCAGCCACTCCAAAGCATGTCCCGGGGTAGCCTGTATCTGCTAATAAGCTTTTTGTCGTCAAACTGCAACACATTGTTTGGGTCTGTAACAAGCCGCTTGGTGAATAATTTCTGCCTATTAACATTTTGCTGGTTGTGTAAAAGCAATAAAAGAGCAGCCATACAGATTAAACAAGTTAGCTAACACTACCTAGTGGAAAAGTGAAAGTTAGGAGAGCTTAACGGGAGAGTTTATTTAATATTTTCCTATCTTACTGTAAGTTTGGATATGAAGATCGACTTAGGAACTGTTCATCTGTAATGGCCTTTTTCCTGAATCAGGTCCTAACCCTAATTATCATGGTTACCAAACAGTTGAGTTTGTGTAATACTGCCACTGGCACACAGACTAATTGGGGTTCTGCAGATTTCATGGAATATATACCATAAATGTTATATGTTTATTCTACTGTGGATAAATGTGTGTATTTCAGTCCATTTTGAGAGTAGAAATTATCATTCTGTATTTGGAGCAGAGCAGGCATAATAAATTCCAGTCGTCAAGCCAATTCAGCTATTGAGGAACACCTAATTAACACACTCTGATCAGTTAGTTCACCACTAGAACAGGAACCTCTGGGGGTCTCTGAAGACTGGAACCGATGGCTTAGCAAAAATGTCAATGGTAAAACCCATATGGATGTATTACTAAATGGGCCCACAGGGCACAGGCCCTATCACAGCCTCTATGTGAAGTGACTGCTGTTGAGAAAATGAAAGGGCTCGAAATCCCTCTGAAAGAATAGCAAAAACATTTACTTTGAGGTTGTCATGAGAAAGAAGGCATTCTGACATCTTTAACAAGAGTGTTGATCCCCTCACTTAATTAAATATGAGCCATCCAAATCTGCTGAAGGAAATTCTAAAACTCTGTAGGTGTGGTTTCATTTGACTAACAAGTACAGCTGAGGATGATGGGAATGTTATTAGCTTTTTTGTGATTACATTTTCACTTCCATTTTGTAATTACTCTTAAAGGAAATATTCTTAGGTGTGAAGGTATTTGGTTATAAATAAAATGTTTGACCTGATGATGGAGCAAACGGCAACCTCTGGGACTAAAAAATTAAGCCAACATGGAAGTGCCAAAAACTGCAGTTCCTCAAATGGCCACATGAGGCTGGCTCCAAAAGCAAGTCAATCTCCATAAACCCAAATGTTAAAATGCCCAACTTTACAGTAGAAATAAGAAATAAACATGTCTACAGCCTCGTACAAAAACGGTTTTGGTCTCTTTATGTCACAGTATGGTGTTATGCCTTCTGACTTTTCGTTAAGACTTGACTGTATTGCATATTTTAAGTATCATCAGTTATCTAGAGGCTTTTGGTTTTTCTGTTTGCTGCCTTTCCCTCCTTTGCCCATCTACTCACCTGCTCTGAATCAGCCTTGTTAGTCCTTCCCTGCTCCCAGAGTTTTTCCCAGCCAATCAGCTGCCTGTTCTCCTGCCTAATTCCCCTCACCTGAGGTTCCCCGCCCATCTCTCCAGCTGCATTTCTTCCCCTCATCAGATTAGTTTGTATTTAAGCCATGGTTTTCAGTTCAGTCTTTGTTAGATTGTTGTCTTTGTTGTGTTGAGACCAGTTTTTCCTTGTCTGCAGCCTCCTGCATGTGGGTCCACCGGCTCCACTCGTCATGACACTATAGATAATTTCCCTGTTCATCACAAATGTATGGGATGGGGGGAGGGGTATATAATTCACCTGTTTAAATTGTATTAAGGTTAAATGTTATGCACAATTAAGGGCATAACCACTTTGAGTGACAGGTGGGTGCCATCACAGGTGGCTAGAATAGATTGTAGGCTTAATTTGGCCTGCCCCATCTACAACCACGCTCCACCTCTTTTTTGGATTAGGCACTGCCAAGATGGCCAGAGCCACCCACATTGACCAATACAGCTCAAAGGAAAGGGGATAACCAGTCAGTAAGCATCATCCTCTGGGAATCATGAACGTTTGTACAAAATTAAATGGCAATCCATCCAGTGGTTGTTGAGATATTTTAGTCTGGACCAAAGTGGTGTACTGCCAGACAGACATTGCCATCCCTATATTGTATTGCTTTAAGTGTGACTAAAAACATCTAAATGAATAGGTGCTAAAAGTTTGTGAACCTGCTTTGAGAATTAGTCTGCTGATGCCAGGCTACTCAGGGGTAGGAGTACAACATCCCAGGTTCCCAGTAGTGGGTAAAGTTGGAAAATGTATTCCTACTAATGAAAGCTAAAAACAAAACAAACTGCAGGAATATAATAGTGATGGACAAATGAAGCTTCATGAAGCATTTTCTTTATTTTCTGAGCCCACTATATAGTGCTCTCAGTTTAAAGAAAAATGCTGAAGGAATACCAATCCAGTGTGCTCTCAGCCTGAGGAGAGGATGGGCTGCTGAATCTGATTTGAAATAAATTCGAAAAAAGTAAGGACTGTGGGGGGCAGTAGCTCGGACGTGGCTTGTGATACCTGAGGGTCGCTGGTTCAAGTCCTCATACGGACCAAGTACGGAGTGTGGACTGGTTGCTGGAGAGGTGCCAGTTCACCTCCTGGGCACTGCCGATGTGCTCTTGAGCAAGGCACCAAACCCCCAACTGCTTGGTGGAGCTGTCCATGGGCAGCCCCCTCGCTCTGACATCTCTCCATTTAATGCATGTGTATAGGTTGTGTGTGTGTGTGTGTGTGTGTGTGTGTGTGTGTGTGTGTGTGTGTGTGTGTGTGTGTGTGTGTGTGTGTGTGTGTTTCGGGCTTGTTATGATGTGTAAAAACAGTGAAAAAAATGTTAGTTCCCCTCTGGGATCAATAAAGCATGTCTACTTCTTCTTGTATACCCTCCACTCTCTCAACACTTGTAAACAACGTAACAAATTCAAATCTGTAAGGAACCCTGGTAAATCCTGGACCCCACTCTGGGAGCATCTGGTATAGGCAACACCATCAACTATGTCTTGGTAGCATGCACACACCATACGCACTCTGTGTCTCTCCCTGCTGGTGTCACAAACACACCACAATCCCATTTGATTTCTCCCTTCAGGAGAGGGGATAAATCAGCTGGTTTGAACCTGGCAGTGTTGGTCCAAGAGTTTTCCCTCTTGTCCTGTTCTACTTCCAGCTCACAGTCTGTGTTCATAATGGGGAAAAAACTCAAGCTAGAATGTATTCTTTCGCTCTGCATGCTCAAACATTGAATGCTGATTCTGGGAAATGAAATGGTGCCACTGAAGTGAAAAATTCTATGAAAAATTGAATTCTTTCAAATGAGTTGACCTTTGACTTGATGCACGTTGCTCTTTTCCACATTTCTGATTTAACATCAATGTCTTCAAATCTTGAGAAAGGTTCTTAAAATCAGTGCCTGCAGATATTTGAAAAGGGAAATAAAATAAATATTAAGTGGCATGAAGCTTTGTACTCTGTGGTTGCCTGGTTTTTAGGTTTATAAAATGTACCTGAACGCAACAGGCTGATCCACGGCTGTAGTGGTCAATGGAGCAGCTGTAAAATGGTGGATAAACATTTAATTTCCTATCAGTCCTTCACAATAAAAGTGCCTCATTATTTTGTGAATTAAAAGTTTTTATTATGAAGCAGCAAAATCAGGAAATGCTGGGGTTTCATCAGCAGTTTGCTTACACGACTCCTGAAAGCAAACATCTCTCCTGACTGTCACTCACGAGCGGGGGCTAGAGGTGGTCTGTCTTTATATGAATTTCATGACGTAGTTAAATTTCACAACGTAGTTAAATTTCATGATGTAGAGAGGTCCCAAATGGTCGACTCTACCTCAGCATTCGCCTTGGAAACTTAATGCTGATTTAAAACAGTAGGTGGCGTGTCGAGCCATTTTCAACCCATGAAATGTCGATTTTTATAAACTTGTTAAGAATGTCAATTTTAAAACACCAGCAGTGATGTGTTTCATCACAGTACAGTCATATCATTTAGTTTACAGCTAAAACAATAAGCTTCACATAAGAGCTCTTAACTAATGTGTGTACCCCAAGTGTTGATTTCCAGATTCCTCAATGGCTGCAGTTAACAATATTTCCTCAACCCAACTGAAATCATTCTGATTCCAACTTCACTTTATTTAGCGTCCATGTAAACAGTTATCTGATAAAATGTGTGTTTACATGCCCCAAAGCATTTAATCACAATATAACTTTTTTGACTTGTCAATGGAGTCTAGTGGCTTTGAAGAGAGCATAGAGCTTCAGTTCCCCATCAGAAAGGGCTGTCTGACAGCAAGATAAAGCAGTGAAAATATTCTAAATATAGCGTTAATATCATTTTAACACCTACAGACCAGTTTTGTTTTGCTATCGCCTTGTTTCGCTTCCTCCCGGAAACGTCACCTAATGTTACCCCTGTGTGTGGCAGATGCACAGAAACTATACATTTTGTTGAGGGAAAATATACAAAATGCATTGACAGTGAGCAGTCTGCTGATATATTGAATATAAAAACATCCCTGTAAAAAATGTAATCCATTACACTTCCTACAAAAACATATTTGCTTCTGGCAATTAGTTGTATGAACGTACATGGTAGGAGACAGGGTTTACAGTCCCATCGGAGTCAAATGCTATGTGGTTTAGTTTTCAGTCACCACCTCATTTTTAAGTGGCCAAAGCTGTCAGTGTTATGATGCAATTAATTTTTTACTGCACCACATTCTTATGAAAATACCTTGAAATAAACAGCTTTCTTCCACTGGGATATTGAAAGGCAAGACATCAAAGGAGTGTGATGCACTGAAGGTGAGAGCACTCTTCGTATTAAATAATACAGCTATAAAGATAAAAATTTAATGCATCAGGACTCATTTGTGAGTTAAAGCACTTCTCCTGGAATAAAAAACAGCCTAATTCCAGAATGGAGATCATGCCCAAATTGCTTTAAAGTAAGTATGAACTGTTATTATTATTATTTATTTATTTTTGTGGCAGAACAAAGGTAAGATATACCAAGTCTATTTTAATGTCTACTTTGAAATAAATTAAGCCCATCAAATATGAAGGTTTATTGATGCAGAACTTTTTGCCCTCTAAAGCAATGCCTATCTGATAGAACATAAAGGAGTTATCTCCCCCGCACTGGCTTTGCTCACTTCTTACAGGGAATTTAACAAGTATATCAAACACATGAAACTCATCATCTCAACAGTTTCAGCCATGCTAATGCTGTAATCCAATTAGCAAAGTCATGTTTGTAGATTATGTGCACGCACTCTAGACTTTCAAGTCATATTAGTTAATACACACAGAATCAAAGGAATGTAAAGATAACATCAACATTCTCATAATGTGATATTTTGGCCCTTCTAGTATCTCTCAATTAAACACTGTGGATGTTTAATTATTCAGAGAACACCATGCACTAGTGTTGTCTTTTGTGTTCTTATAGATATAGATATATTTATACCAGTTCTTATAGATGCAGGGAGAGGTACTGATAGTGCAGCTGCTGTATTACTATACTGTGTCGTTACCAGTGCCTACCTTGAAGTTACATGAATGCATTTTGGCCACTTTGGAGCAGCAGCAGCAGAACAAGCTGAAAACACAACATTGATCATAGTATCACCTTCAAGGGCTCTGTCTTACACCTGGCGCAAAGCGGTGCACAGCACAGCGCAACTGTCATTGCTAGTTGCCAGACCGACACAGTTGTTATTTTCACGCCCAGCACCCACCTTGTGTAAGTAACAAATTGCACCCATCTGTCTGCCCATGGGCGTGTTGGTCTTAAAATGAGATGTGGTCCTATCTTGAGGCAGCAGAAAGCGATGGTGCCATTGACCAACAAAAACCTGCTCTAAAGTCAATGGCGCAGTATTATTCAGATAGCAAGATTAGTGATGTGCGGATTGCAGTAATATTTGAGGATAATCCGCTGATCAGGCAGGTTGGGTCATAAAAATTAATCTTATGATTAATAGCAGATGGGTTGCACGGTGGGTTGAATAATACATTATTAATGAGGAAAATATGAATTACATCCTCTAATATGTAAACATAGAAGAGAGCAGAGCTGTGCGCATTTACACACAAGAAACAGCAGCATAATGTCATTGATTATTTCAGAAACTAAAAGTTTAGGTCTGTGTCCCATGATATGCTGCAGTGACATTACTGTGCACATGGAACATTTACAATTACTGAAAGCAGCCTCCCTAATCATTAAAGGGCATCATTAAAGAAAATACTCATAGATCAATGCAATACATAATTTAAAAGTAATAGCCTACAGGGACTGGTAGAGGGGGAGTGAAAATAATTCATTGGGGTGGCGGGTGGATGATTTAAGTGTACAAGCAGATTTGCATCAAAGCCAGTCCACACATCATGCTTGTTACACACACAGGGACGTGCAGCATCGCTCCTGCTCCTCCTCCTCAGTTAAATAAGTTACTGGTGCATTTATATGCAGCCAGATGGAGTTGTTGATGGGACAGGGGTTTGGGAGATAGTGTAGGGTCCGTCAATTGATCTGTTTCTTCAGCAGAAAACTGCTCACGTCTGCAATATCCTGAATTCACCTTATGAATAGCAATGCACCTGCACCAGGCTTTTAAAGGGAATGGGAGGTGACACTGATTGGTTGAATGCACCCAAAATGATTAATAAAGAGACTAAATACAACCCTTTTGCCCCCCTTGCGATTTACTTTGCTCCCAGATTATGCTCTAAATGCACATGTGTCATGCACTTTAGACCATGTGCTATAGATTGTTTAAATCAGGCCCATAATGTTTAAAATCTAACATGGTAGCAATAATGTATTGACTCAAATATAAGATGGCACTGATTATAAGACAACCCCCTTTTCTAAGATCGCTTTCTGGAAAAAGACTCTTTGAAGATAAGAAGCACGTTATCAGAACAGTCCTGCTGGGAAAGACACTGAGACACTATTAATCCAAAGATAAGACCCAACTGATCCTCAAAGCCTTTCCTTTTCTAGTAAAAAGTCCTAGGTAAACACAACATAAGTCTTGCATTTGTGTAGCTTGTCCAAGTATGTTTTCAAGTGTAGCTAATTCTTCATTCTGTTTACCAGTAACATACTCACACACTCTCCTTTCAGGCTCAATTGGAAGTAGTCAAAAAGTTGAATCAGGCTCAACTTTTGCTAAAACGCAACATGAAGTCAACCTTTAAAAACACACCCACCAATGCAGCCACCTGCACTGTTTTGATGATGATCAGGTCAGTCCTGCAGCGTAGCAGGGGTGTCAGCGCAGAGGGCTTACACTATAAACCGACAGACCATTGTCATTCCCATGGCGTCAAATGCAGACAAGGTCCTCAGATCACATTTTTTTTAAATTCAGCTTTTGTGTTAAAGTGACACGAAGGGGTGCTGACCATTCTTTTTAATGTTGTGAAATGGTCTCACGATCGCTGTTTTTTAAACATGTGACGGTCGCTGTTTTAAGCATGTGGTTAACATTGTGAAACTGAACTACTTGGTTAAGTTTGAGAAACAAAACTACTTTGTACGGTTGGGAAAAAACAACAGGGTTTGAGTTAAAATAGTTACTTCCGTACGTACCTACTGGATGCAGTTGCGTGGTGATGTAAAACGTGATGTAGGATGTGATGTATCTATGTATGGAACTTAATTTACAGGTTAACTTAAAATAACAACAATGCCTTTTGGTTTCACATGGGACACGAACACTGGTCTCCTGGGTGAAAGTCCTGTGATTATAGACACAGCCACCCTCCCACCCTAAACAGACAATCTTTGTCTTTATACAGCATTGCCTCACTTCCTCATTTACTCCCGTCATAATTGCCATGGCCACTACAGGTCACTGCCTAACAACAAACGTCAATATGAGACGAGATGAGCTGCACCTCCTGGCTCACAATTTGGTGGTTTTATCTACAAATTAGAGTGCATTACTTTTTGGAGGTATAACTATGAACAGCAAATGAGAACAGTCTGTATAGAGGCATTAGTATTAAACTGAGACTTAATAACTGGTTAAAAACTCCCTGGAGGGGCTTTAATGTTTTTGCTCCTCGCACAGGTTGCAAGTGTTTGTCACCATGGATACTCATAGCCAAGATGCCAGCGTTTTGTGTACGGTACCTTGGCTATTAAGTGAAGAACAGAACAGAACAGAACAGCAATAGACGTTCAAACAGATAATGAAAAAAAAAAAAAACAAGTCGCTCGTAATGCAACACATTTATTGTTGTCATATTTCATTTGTTGTCAGAAGGATGCAAATGTACAGTAAATGAAATGTTTCTGGCTTTTCTCACATTTCTTTGATTCAGTTTCAATGTTTTTTCTCACCACAATAGTCCAACTGACAGGTTTTTGGTGAAGGCACACTTTGCTTTAAAGTGATTCTCTTCCAATTTTCTCAAAGATCAATACCAACACACACACACACACACACACACACACACACACACTGTGAATTTCTATTCCCCTGTATGTCATCCAGAGGTATAGAGGCATTTCAGATGTATTCAAAGAGGGAGAATGCTGTTTGATAATGGTGCACTGGAGAGCAGCGTGAGACAAATGAAATGAAAACAGTGAAAGGCATTCACTTCATTTCCCTGTGTTGTTCGCAGTAGGCCCAGGTATATGCAACATATTGAGACACCTGCTGAGTCGGTGCTGGAGAGTGGGGGGTCATAAATTATGGAATGAGACCTTGAAACACAGTGTGACACATTCGAAAACACTACACCTAACGGCAGAGTATGAGGCGGGGGGGCGTGCATACTGATGATACGAACACTGTGTCAATGACAACATGTACATCAAGCTGATGGTGCCTTTGACTTGCTCCAACTAGACACCCCATCACCTCAGAGTACAAAACTGCGCACATACATTTTGCGAAATAATTTATAACTTGTCATGTGCCATTATGTGAACACAGTGTGTCCTGTCCAGTGGAAAACACTGCTGAACTGTGAACACTAAACATTACTACTGTATGATTACCAGTGTTTATCAGAGGGCCTGCATCAGCGATCAGCCAGAATTTATGGCACCAGGGGTGCCTGGTGGCCCGCCGACCATTTCTAGCTTTTGAATGTAAATAAGGTGCCAGAGTGCATAAAAAGCATCAAGGGGCCAGGGGAAGATCCCACCATTTCTGACAATTTCTTCCTGTTTTGTTTGTTACATCTTAATAATAGATGTACAGATTTACACATATCATAATCTTTTAACTGGGTGCTTAGGTCATGAACAGAAACCAATATTTGGCAGTTTCTTCCTGTTTTGACATTACTTACTTACAGATTTACACATACAATTATACATACTTGTGTACATTAATGCAGAAATACTTTTTGTAATATGTGGGCACACCAATAAACTGTAAATAAAGTGCAATGTCAAATGTTGAATCGTTTAGTAGTGTTACATAGATAGAAAATTAATTTTCTATGGCACATTTATGGCCTGGAAACACTGATTTTCTTGCAGTGTAATTGGTTTAAAACTATGCATTTACTATTGTTTTGACTTTGACTTAGTTTTTTCTGTATCTGGCCCACAATCAAAAAGGTTTGGCCACCCCTGGTGGTTTATGTTTATAAATGTAGTCAGTGTACAGTGTCAAAGCAGGATTCAGCACCATGGACAGCTCTGCATATCTCCTTGTTTTACAAGGTGGTGCTGCAAAAAGAGGTGATTTAATGTAAATTAAATCGTATTTAATATAATAATGAATAATTTAGTGAAGAGCTTCCAGCTATGTTTAATGGTGTATAAACTCTTTCAAATTTAACTACTTACAACTAAAATGCAGTTGCAGCTATTAAATGCAGTAAAATTGTATTTATCTTTCAAACAATCCTTGTGCCAAGTTAATTACCTGAACATGTTAGGTTAATAAGTCAGTTCATTTGAAAGTAAAAAAATTCAAAGAAAGATGAGTTATGGGCCTTTTTAACGTTTATTAATTTAATCGGCTAAATATCATTAATGTTTGTTTATTAACTGGCCCTGGCCTCCTGTCATTTTGCAACAGTGGCCCCCGGGCAAAGTAAGTTGAGTATCCCTGGCCTACATCTTAATAATTTATATAAGTTATCTGTCGCTACGACAGATTACCATCAATTGGATCTTTTCTACCCTTTGTCACACTAACTGAGCCAGTTTGTGACACGTTGTGTGTCAGCTTTAATTCTAATGGCAAATGTGCCTTTGTGTGAGTCAAAGATGCAATTATCCCTTTATAACTGAGCATGCTGACTGGCAGTTTTTCCTCTATGCCAGATATTAAAGTTGGTCCTACAGACCTTGAAAAAGACATGGTTTTCACCTCTGCCAGAGAGATTAGTTTAGCCCCGTTTTCTCTGTGCATCACATAACTTTTATCAGAATATCTATTTTTAACAGTTTAGCATATTTGGTGGCATATTTTTTTATGCAGAACGAGGGTATATTAAATATATTTTTTATTTTTTTAAGCTGTTTTTGAGTTTGGAAGATTGCATCTAAAAAATAAAAAAAGACAAGTGCTGAACCAAAGGTCCACAATCTGATCTGGCAACGTCTCTTTTGAGCCGCTGGCATCAGTTGTAGTTTTGGAACACTGAAACTAATAGGGAGATCTGCATATGTTAGTGTTCTCTAATTCATTAATTAATTTATTTAAAAGGGACCATATGTACAGTTTAAAACATAAATGTCGCCTTTTGATGCACTGTACAAAATTATAGCTTTAAACCCCCCTGCAGTGTTTTTGGCATTTTGATGATATTTCATATTTTTCTGAGTCAATAACTGACAATGTCGATGAGCCACATCATTTGCCAATTTTTTTTTGACAAATAACTCAAAGTGCTCAAAGTGTAAAAAAGACGGTTATTGCTAAAACGGGATGATGACATATAGAACGCATATAAATCTATGATTCAACTTATTCCATTAGCTAACTGAAAGTCTTCATCTTATTTTTTTAGTGTCATCCACCTTAGTTTAGTGTGTTCATTTTCATAATGTCATGTGTGTGTGATGAATGGGAGCAATAAACGCACTCTCCCTCTCTTCTTTTCTGTCTCACAGCCACAGCGCTCTGCAGGACGGATACACATGTTGCAGAGGTCCGCTGTTTGAAATACAGTTTTGGGACGTTTTGAAAGTTTGCATCGTTTACCAGCACCTGGTAACAGGCCCGGATCGCCGGAGCACACAACTTTCAGCCCTTTCAGCAATGTCCCGTTAGAGAAGTCAAACAATGGAAGTGCAGCTCGGTGCGCTGTGGTGGGCGATGTACACCTCAAAAAAAAGTCCCAAAACTGTATTGCAAACAGCAGACCTTCCTGCAACATGTCTGTCCGTCCTAAGGTGTGTTCTGGCCGACGAGCAGCGGTGTGGCTCCTCGGTGTATCAGCAGCTTTTAAAACAACCGTGTGGAGCTAATTCTTTGCTCATTTGTGGTCTGAAATTCATCACATTAGGAAAGTTACTGTAGCTTCAATCTGGTTGTCATGGTAATGGTGATGTCCGACTATAGTCGAACCCCCGTACTCTGTTTGAGATAGAACGAGGACGAAACACTGGCTGGAGGGCGGCTTTAAGCCAATTCGCATCTATAGTCCCTTGGCAAGATAAAACAAAAAATGCACAGCTTCATGCCTCATGCTTCATGATGCTTAATTTGCCCATCACCACTGCACAACTACTTGCACAAGCAACCTATGAGGTCATTTTTTGGGGAGGACAGTCTCCAGGAGACAAGGACATGCAAGGAAGAATAAATAAGAAAACCACTGAGAGGAGAAGGTGCAGAAATAGAGAGGAGATACTAAGTTGATTGTTCGATGGACTGAGGGAGAGAGGAGAGAAAAGTGAAAAATATGGAAGAGGTGTACATCAGCACTGCAATATAACGACAATCTTAGCAAGAACCTTATCTTGAATCCAGATTTATGAACGCCAGGAGTGTTCCACTCAAATGATCACAGCAACAGATAACTGCTACAAGATTTCACAGTTGATTTGACTCATGCTTCCACTGTAATTAACACAGCCATCATAAGTCTCATTGTACAGCAGAAAACTGAAAGAGCTGCTTTCCTTTCAGAAACAAAATCCACATAGAATATACACAAAAACTACAAAATGCAAGAGGTGATTGTCATTTGTTACAGAGTCTCAAGAGCATAACAACAAAGAGGTGAGACGGAAAAAGAAGAGATGAATAAAAAATAAGGCGGCAGCAGCAGCAGGTAGAGGGGGATATAAATAAGGTGAAAGGGAAGTGTGGGAGGAGGAGAGAGTGGATTGATTGTTGCCCTGCAGCTCAGGAAACAATCATGGAGCAGCCGCGTTCATGACCTCCTGCAGAAGGCTTTATTACTCAGTGTTATCTGCTGTTCTGCTCCCCATGCTGCTGAACCCCCTCTGTAATTTCTACAGTCTGCTGAAATGTAGTGCAACTGTTAATGGGTGCTTAACATTAACTTTTTTTTGCTCACCAGCCACTGTGGCTAGTGGTTTCTCAAAGTTACTCACCACTCAGCATTTCCCACACGTCTTCCACAATGCGTATGGCCATTAAAAAAAACACCTACTGTACCACCGAGGCAGTTTTGAGCACTTTTCCAGGTGTTTATGTGTCTGCGGACAGATTTCGTCACCACGATAGCGTCACAGCCATGCAGGTGTGTAGTTGAGATCAAAGGGGCGCCAGAAGTACGGGGGAGGAAGTAGGGAAGGAGACATTGAGAGCACCATCTTGTGGACTCGGAAAATACAGAATTTTCCCATCACTACCTATACTAATTTCTGTCATTTTTCTTGTGAAGTTAAAGCATTTTGTATTTGGGCCAGGAGTCAGCTGGGTTGGACATTGAATGACCGTCCTTTTTTACATTTGCAGTATTTATGCACTATTTAAATTGCTGCCACATTGCTGAATGTTTAAACAGCTGTTACTAAAGTGAACCAAAAGTTGGACAGTCAGACAAAATACAAGCACAAATCTGCAATAACAGCGACCAGGTACGTGCATGCATTCACACACAAACACACAAACACACAAACACACAAACCTCAAAAACATCACATTATAGGTCACTCCCACTGCCACACCCCCACGTAGCATGAACAGTTAATCAGCTGTCCTTTGGGCTCATGACCAATCTGTGAGTTTGTGAATCTGTTTGGAGGTTATGCACATATTTACAATCCCATTGCCACACCCACTTTAAGCCAATTGACCTGAACATAAACATACCGTCACACACTTGACCTTCATGCCAAATTTCAGCCTCTAGGGCGAAAACGATGGTTGCCAAAGGGTGGGGACATTTTTGTTGGCCGACCAACTGACAGCGCGAGCTATAGAGCTATTTTTAACTCACCATATTGCTCATGTATTTAAACATACATATATGCACTTTGCTGGTAACATTTCTTGTGACTGCTGGTTTTCTTATACACTGAGGCTGATGTCAGCCTGTAATTTAAAATTGGACATCAAGTGTTGACTATCTCTGCCTTGAATGATTCTGCTGATGGTAAAATTAATGAATACTTCAAAGGTTATCTGTGCTTTGACCTTAAGCTCAACTCATTAAGATATTATGAAAGAGTTTTAGTGTCCTGTGGTCTGAATGCTGTTTGAGAGAATATGCTATCCCAAAACTTTGGGCAATTTCTGCCATGAAAATAGTCAAATATAAAGATGAATATCAGCACAAAATATTGTCTCTCAGCATCTTCAGTCCAGAAGTATCAGCATCTGTTTGAACTTAAAAAAAAAATCCCTTATCAGTCAAAAACACAGTTGCACCGCACAGTTGGAGACTGATTCTAATTGAGTCTTTTCAGTCCCTCAGATCTTTTAGTTTGGGAGAAAACAGTCTTTGTTTTGGAGAGAGGGTGGCAGTGAGGGGAAGTGAGAGAAAGTGATGATTAATCAAAGCCAACATGTGTCCTCTGATGTCACAGTGCAGTGTTATAATCCTTTTCAATGATCCACAGCTAATGAATGACACTCCTGCACTTGTCTTCACAAGTGACAGCTAATGGCAGCTGAGTCTCTTGCCAGCCGTTAGAAAGCAGCCCAGGATATTTCTTTCTTTCATCTACATGTCACACTGTCTTTCTGCTTCCTTTCTCTTCCCCTCCTCTTTCATTTTGTCCCACTTTTCCCTTTCCTCTCGCCCTCATTTCATCATGTGGGGAGGAGTCGATTGGTGAGGTCTGGCTCAGTTTTTGACGTTTAGGTTAAAGCTGCTCTTATCAGTAATCAGGGCCCGAGCACGAAAGTGCCAGAGGCCCAAAAGTCCGTGGCACTGAAAGTGCAAGGAACCTATTGTTTTTGTAGAGATAATTATTTTTCTGCTGTGTTTTTTTTGCCATTTTATGCCATATATTTGATAGTGATAGAGGATAATGTAAAGAGAGTAGGGCAACAAATGGTCCAGGAATTGAACCGAGGACTCGCTGCTCAGGGAACATACGCTCTAACTACTCAGCTATTGGGTCGCCCCTACAACAACAGAAAACTCACGAAAATTGGCACACACATTGATACTGTCAGAAATCGCAAAGCAAGGCTCCATAGTGCCCCCAAATGCATGCCTGTGTTGGGATAAAATTCTGTTGATGTTCACAAAATTTAGTGGGATCTGCTCTCATCTTTAAAAAGACATTTTTCTATCTTTAATTTTGTGTGTTATTTTTAATTTCACGAATAGATATATAAGGATGTTCCAACTAGTAATGATTTCAATTTGATGTTGCAATTGGGCTTGGGCATGACATGTCAGCTTCATAGCGGCCCCAATTACTTTTAGTCTTTGAACGCATCAAAGCTCGTAAACATTGCGAGAATATACAGCGATTAGGTTCATGCGTGTTCATGCTCCATCGGGCCCCGTAATGCACTGAAGGCCTTAGTTGGGATAAAGTAATTCCTTCTATATTCACAAAATGTCGTAACCACATTGCTCTCATTATTTACGTCCAATCGGAAGTTGGCCATTTTGATTTCTTTGTTTTTCATGTATTTTATGCAAACTTTTTCAAACTCCTTCTAGAAGTTTTATGTGATTAATTTAAAATTTGGTTTGTATAACCCCCCCCCCCCCCCCGAGTAATGTGATGCTAAATTGCGAAGGAATAGTCAATATCTCGGACGATGATGTCATAGGTCATATGAAAACACTACATTTTAGGCACTTTACAGGCCAAAACTGCCAAAATGAGACCCAGGTTGTATTGAACTAAAAGAAATAGTGTCTATATTTGACGATTTACCTCACAATTTACATCCAATGACAATTTTCAGTGCCAGTGCAGGAATTTTATATATTAAGTATAGTTTGTCCTTACCCTGAACCATACCACATACTTACCATGCACAGATATTGTAGAATGTGAGAATTTAAAAAAAGAAAAATGGCATTGGATCGAATCCATGTCCGATGTGGATGAATTTCTCCTGAGAACCGCCTTGTCATGTTGGTCTAGAGGGGGCACTGTGTCATTCACAAAACAAAATGTTTACTCTTGTCTCATTCCTGACATTTACTTCTTGCACCTATACTGTCTCTGTCTTTACTTCTCTCTTCTTTCTCTCTGTATAATCCTCGCCTCATTGCCCAGACTATGATGTACAGGACTTCATTAGAGACTCTTCTTTTCTCCCAAATGTTGCTACAAAGAGACATCAGGAGCAAAGAACCTATTTGTACCCATGCTAATGAGGCTGAGTGAGTCCATCCCTGCTGGTGAGCGTGCGAGCACACACTCGTGCACACACTCAGCCCTTAACCAGTCCTCATCGCACATCGAGAGTCTACAGACCAAGGCAATATAATATTCTCTTTTTTCTCTCCACATCAGGCCTGTCGGAGGCTCTCCTCGCTGCTATTTACTTTAGTTGAGGCTTTTCAAATTGAGAGCATTATCTGCTAGTGATGGAGCTATAATTACAGGGCATCAGCACTCACTCCGGAGAGAAGTCTGCACGGTCTCATCGTGGATACGAGAACAGAGGCCGGCAAAGTGCATCAGAAAGGATAAAAAAAGGAAAGGAAATAATTACTGTTGGGAGTTAACTCTAATGTATTCCTTGTGTAGTTTAAAGAGTTGTGTAAAGTGAGAATAACAATAACAGTATTGTGGCAACTAGGCAAAGCTAGGCAAAGCTAGGTACAGCGGTGTTAATTTATAGTACAGTTACATTTCTGGCAAACATGGTTCCCATGGTTCCTTCAAATTTGTGAATTTGAGGGAAAAAAACCAAGGCCATGAAAGTTTTTGAAAAAAATCATAAATAGACAGTCATTGAAAGTGCTTGAATTTATATATGTTGGGCAAGAATAGAAATGGAAGTTGTTTTGATATTTTATTTTACTTAACATTTATAAATAGGCTACATTCCACTGTCTGCATGTGTGCAGGCTGGTCCCCTAAAAATTACCTTCCCATACAACGAAACTGTCTTCTCAGTTTTGTTTGTGGGAGGAACGAATTTCCTCCCAGTTTGTTTTTGACATATTACAAAATGTTTCTAATCAAAGTCTGGAAGTCTACGTCAGGAGGAGGTTGGGGTGGAAAAACACTGACTTTCATCCAGGGTGAAACCAAAATTCAATGTTGTTATCTAACAAATGTAGTAATTATATTTGGTTATGTAACAAACATAGGTCGACTTATTTTAACCCAAACTTTTATCTTTTCCTAGACATACCCAAGTAGTTTTGTATCAATTCACACAAAAAAACATAAGGTGTTTAAAATTGCGACCGTGATCCGAGAGAAAAAAAATGTTTTCCTCTAAACATAATTTAGTTTAGCTGTACGGGAACATAATTTTGTAGGAGACAGGGTTGCCCGCAGTTGTGTCATTGTTTCACACGCCAGCCTGCTAGTTCTCATTATAACAATTCTCAGTGTTGTAACAGTGATCCCTGTCTCAATGTATGTCTTGTTGGGTCCTTGAATTTGAGAGAATTGGGGCTGGAAATTCCTTGAGAAGTCTTTGAATTTGATGCATAAGAAGGTGTGGGAACCCTGGGCAAAGCTGCAAAATTAAAACATTAATTTCGACATGAATTTCAGCCTGCATGCACATTTTTTCAGCCTAACATTGTTGAAACAGAACAGCTAATATAGCAAGAGCTACAAATGAGCAGACTGTCGAGTCGTCACTGCACCTTTCTCTCTGATCCACACCTTGTGTGTGCAAATCCCTGCCCTTGGTGAAACATAAGAGGAGAGAAATGACAGCAAAATTCAGTAAAGGCATTCATTTTTAAGGATTCCATTATTCTACAGTTTTGAAAAAAAAATTAAAAAAACAATATCTGAATCCCAAAATTGAAAACCGAATACCCAGGTCCGGATACACTCCCAAACAAAATAGATACAAATCTGAGCTGCATGTACATCCTAATTTTTGTGTACATGTTATATAGTGATGGCAAAAACACTCCCAGGAAAGTATACATTCTTATCTGGGTTTTACTACTGCTTCTCTACAACATCACTTTAGTGGATCTTCAGATCATTAATCCACATGAAATGTGGGTATCATGCTAAAAGCTCTTCATTGAAAACAGGCCAGACCATCCTCTATAAAAGTGGCAGATAACATTAACATCTTCACCCCACTCTCATGTCTTTATGGGCTAAAAGCATGAAGCAAACGCTGGTGAAGTGATATTACCACTGGACACCAAAGCACACTAAATGCGCTATTGCCTGAACATGAATCCTCTGGAGGAGACATTATGTGTATTAAAAGTTGTATGATATTCTACAAAAGTGAGCTTTGAGTCCCAATTTCGAAAGAGCACAGAGGCAGTGGTGACTGAGTCTACAGCACTGCCGTCCCTAAATAAGAGAATGAAGCCTCTTCAAAACAGTTCATTTCAGCTGGTAATTGCAGATTTCTGAAAGCTTTCAAGACATACTGTGTGGCAGAAGAATAATCAATTTTTATAGGCTTGAGTTTATAGATGGATTGTGCTTTGTGCCTGTAAATGGTGCTCTGAAGCTCATCATTGCATGCTTATCAGACGTTTGGAAGAAAAATGAAATAAAAGGATCCAGAGTGCATCTGGTCCTTACATCAAATGTTGCATGTTGCTTCAATCACTATTGCAGTTTGTCTCTTCATCTCCCTTGAGCTTCCTCACTTATTGAAACGTCAGTTATTTTTGTGAGGTAGCATTTTTTATTTTTTTTTACCTTCTCTGTACCTTGAACACCAACGCAGTCACATTGTTATCCAAATCATTGATTGGGCACTTAAAAAGGATGCTGCTCAGAGTTGTTGGATGGGATCCAGGTAGAAGCTTCAGTGATTCCTCCGTGTGCGTGAATGCCAGGACAGAGAGAAAAAAAGACAGGCAATGCAATGTGGGAGCTCAATGCTGCTTGGAATCATACAATTCTAAATAATTTCAGTTTAGCAGCTTCCAGTTTCTCACATGTGAGGATTTGCTGCTTTTCTATCTTTGTAAATCCAATATATTTGGGTTTTTGGACTGCTGGTCCATTGTTGTATTAAAACAGTTTAAAGTGTATACCGCAAAAAAAAAAAAAGCTATTATGTATTCAGGGAAACAAACTGTAGAACAAGATGGAGCAGAGTATGTAAATTAGGTGCTCAGCACACACACACATACACAGAGCTACAGCTTCATGACAGGCCAGACACGGCCTACTTTTTTGTATCTGCATGTGTGAACCAAACGACAACATCCGGGGCTGAAAAATGAAGCCAACATGAAATTGCCAAAAACTGCCAAAAACTGCAGTTCCTTGATTGGCCCCTTGAGGTTGGCTCCAAAATCAAGTCAGTCCCCATAGACCCCCATGTTAAAATCACAATTTAGAGC
The DNA here is from genome assembly GCA_028570985.1 of Heterobranchus longifilis. NCBI lineage: Eukaryota > Metazoa > Chordata > Actinopteri > Siluriformes > Clariidae > Heterobranchus > Heterobranchus longifilis. The sequence continues at coordinate 22,047 of JAOVVB010233508.1, forward strand.
AGAAATAAACATGTTTCCAGCCTGGTACAACAAACAGTTTTGGCCTCTATAGATCATTTCCCCATTCATGACAACTGTAAAAAGCGTTGCCTATAGTTTTTGTCTGTGTGCCAAGGGGCATACTTTTCTCCGCCGGCTTGTGTGTAATATCTTGGGATTTTCCGGGACATTTTATGAACCTAAAAATATAAAGTTATTGCCTACTGATGTGTGTGTGTGTGTGTGTGTGTGTGTGTGTGTGTGTGTGTGTGTGTGTACAATGAAATCTTTTGTGTTTTAAAAGTGTGGCGTGTATCATTTTTAAACATCGCTATATCACTGTCAGATTATAGTGCTATCTTGGAACATTTACTGTGAACAAATGGCACCACAGTGGATAAGATTGGTAGTCTCTGTCTCCCACAATATGGTGTTGTTAACGCGTGTGTTTCCACAAATTATCTCCCCAGCTATCAACCATGTTTGTAGCTTTGATACCAAGTCATAAATTTCAATACTCCTGTATTCCCTACCATGCGTCAAGTCAGAAAGCAGGAAGGACTATTATTAGAATATCAGTGGCACTGAAGTTAAAACGTGGGACTTAATGGACAGTCAAAATGCTGAAATGTGAAAACTACCGTATAATGTATCATCTTGTAACATGATCAAATAGAGACATTGGACAACATCAACATACATATTACCCAGCAATCGTCATTGCATATCTGTGTATTACAAAATACCCAAGAAAATTTTGTTTTGTTATAGATCACTACTGACTATTCTACTAGTGTAAATTTTGCAGGAATGAAAAGTTACAAAAAATGTAGGCTTTGGAAAATGTATTCTGTTGCTGCTTGGTGACGGTCAGCGTTTTTGTTGACGTGCAGGGCTGACAGGTAAAGTTTTGGATGAAAAGCAAAACTTAGAACTATGGCAGACAGCACAAGAGGAGTAAACAATTTTGTTGGGAGTGAAACTTTTAAGAATTATGGCACAAAAAGCCTCCAGTGACAGGTGATCTGTTAGTGTGGTCTAAGTGTCTCCACATCAGAACCCCTTGTTGGTCAAAAAACCCTTTGCCCTTCTCACAGAAAAAAATCCTTAAATTAGTGTGTTACTGCACATTGTTATTGATATGATTGTATTTAGTTTATTTTGTATTTATTTCTTTAACTGGATCCCCATTAGCTGATGCCTTGGCGAGTCCACAAAAAAGTACAGACATAAGACATAAAATATGTAAGACATGAGATAAAACACACAGTTGAAATAGTACAGTCAAATACATAGTACAATATCAATCAAACAATCAAACAATATACATTATAATTGGTCATGTAATTTAATCCATAACTCCAACTCCAATAGTAAAAAAAAAGTTCCAGTCATGTGGTCATTGGCATTAGGTGTGCCTTTACTAATTTTTTAAATAACAATTTGTTATGTGCAGAGGTTATGTTTGAAGGTAGTGAGCTCCAAACCATTATTGAATGGTAGATAAGTGTGTGTTTGAAGTGGTTTGTTCTTGGGGTTGGTGGTATCAAGTGACCTGAGCTGGCATTCCTTGTGTAGTGTTCATGTCTACTGCTTATGTTTAGTACTTGCTTAAATAAATATCCACCTGTCTGATTAAATGCTACATTTCTGAAGAGCATGAGGAGGCTATAGTGGAGTTTCATTTCAACTGAGAACCAGGACAGACGAGTGAAAGGGTAAAGGGTAAAAAGGTTTATTTGTCCCCATGGGGAAATTGGTCTGCAGCGTAATCACAAGGCATTTCAAGCATTTCAGAGGTCAT
>JAOVVB010233509.1:0-10144 GCA_028570985.1 Heterobranchus longifilis
CCTCCTCCCTCCTCCTCCTCCTCTCTCCTCCTCTCTCCTCCTCTCTCCTCCCCCCCTCTCCTCCTCCTCCTCCTCCTCCTCTCTCCTCCTCCTCCTCCTCCTCAGTATCCTCCAGGCATGGTTCAGCAGGTCTTGTTGTTCTTCTCTAAGTTGTTGTCTCAGATCCAGAAACCTCTGCTGCCGCTGGTCAACGTCTACAGACCTGTGCAGGTAAACATGTGAAACTTCTGATGTTTGTTGTTTGTTTGACGGTAAACTGAGCTTCATGTTTTCACTTTAAACTCCATCACTGTGATGTCAGAGTGAAGATGCGCTATATGGATTTTTTTTCCAGCTGATACAACAACAACCGATAATTAACCTGCTTCTCTTGGCCGATACCGATAAGATGCAGATGCATGGATGTGCAGTAGATCTGTTTATACTATCCGCTTTGAGGAGGAGTTCCACACATGCTCCGTAGATCGATACGCTGCCACTTGTAGCGCAGTGACCGCACAGAGCCTGTGTGTACATCGTCTGATGACGATATTTACGTCACACAGACCCTAGCTGACCCTCACGCACTCGTGGATGTGGAAAGTATAATACCGGCTTCAGATGGATGATTTAATATTCCATAGCTCTGACCTAACCAAATCTAACGGACATAACTATTGTTAAAAACAAACAACAGTTCTGACTCTTTAAATGTTCAGTTAGTTCAGTTTTAGTTAGAGTACATCCAAAAAGTTAACATACTTTGGCTTTTATATAGCATTTTGCCTAATAAATCAAATACTCAATATGTGTTTATTGGTGGATCGCATACCAACTTTTTAGTATTTTATATATATATATATATATGATCTATTAATAATTTCCCAATTTGGGATGAATAAAGTACATCTATCTATCTATCTATCTACCAACTTTATAATGAGAACAACAATAGCAAAAGAGCAGCATAAAAACAGTAGTACTGTAAACAGTAGTGCATTAAAAGTGCAGCAGAGAGCAAGTGCAAAGCTATTTAAATGATCGGGTAAAGATATATGTTTTAAGCTTTCTTCTGAAAATATCTAGCGAGCTCCCTGATATCTCTGGGCAGTGTGTTCCATAGTAATTGACAAAAGCTGCGTCCCCAAATATTATTTTCTGCTGTTGCTGGGAACCTCCAGAAAACCAGCAGCAGATGATCGCAGTGTTCTGGAGGGCATGTAGCTAACAAGGCAGTTAGCAATGTAGCTCAGTCCTGGCCCATTAAGCACTTTGTATATAAGGAGGAGCACCTTAAAGTCACTTCTAAAAGTTACAGGAAGCCAGTGCAGAGCAGCTAAAACTGGACTAATATGTTCTCTCTTCTTGGTTCTGGTTAGTAGCTGAGCTGCAGAATTTTGAACAAGCTGAAGTCTCTCAGTGTTTTTTTCGGGAGGCCAGTAAAAACTGCATTACAGCAGTCTAGCCGGCTTGAAATGAAGGCATGAATTAGCTTCTCTGCATCTTTTTGATTTCGAAACGGTGTAACTTTTGCTGTTTCTAAGGTGGAAAAATGATGTTTTGGTCACCTTGTTAATGTGAGAGCTGAAGCTTACATCTGAGTCTAAGATAACACCAAGACCTGTGACCTCAGATCACAATCCAGGGAGTTAATTTCCCCAGATTATTAAACAGCATTTCTCTTTTTGCCTCTTCCTCTCTTCCTGAATGACTGACTGCAGTTTTCATCTTATACAACTGAAGTTACAGCCACTAACTGCTAACACTAACGGCAGAACGCAGCAGAAACGCCGGGTGTTTTTGCAACTTCATTGTATTGGATTGTGACGTTTATTACAACTTCAGTAATATCTGCATCCTTCCGTTCAACGACAGCTCCCTTAAAGCCCCCGTATATTTGCCGGATTGGTCGTCCGCGACCGTGTACAGATCTTGCAGACGTGCACGTGGTTCTATTCATATTTATCAGGGCCCGCGTCGATCCACACTCCTCGCTCTATTCCACTTGGTGGCGGTTGGTGGTGTTTATATTCATTTTAAAGATGAATTATATAAATGTGAGTAACAGCAGATCTCCTCAAGCAACCTCTTTTCAAAACAAGCGTCCATTTGTTGTGATTGTCTTCTTTTCTTCTTCTTCTTGGCAAACCAGCTAGCGGTGCATACAGAGTAGTTACTGGATGTAACCCCAGTTCTATGATTCCATACAGAGCTCTCTGTCGGGTCGCGGTCGTGGGCGATGACGATATTTACATCACACGCACCTCGCGGACACAGAAAGCATGAATTGGCCTTTAAGCGGAGCAGGCAGCTCCACTCTGCTCATCTTTGCCCCTCAGAGGCACGGCAGCCTTCAGTATTGATTGGCAGGTAGTGTTGTGGGCGGGACACTGAGCAGAGGACACAGACTGTCACTGACACAGAGTGGTAACTGCAGACAGAGACAGGCGGCTGCATCACAGCCAAAGCAGCACATTTCAACTTCAAGTTTGTCCCTTAAGGGCAATTTGTTTTGCAGCGTTAGTGCAACATAAAAACAAACACGAGACAACAGACAGCGGCAGTGCATCAACAGACGAGTAAATCATCAAAACAGTGATGGAAACAGTACATGACTGTCCTGTCATCCCACTTAAAAATATGACCAGCATTAGCAATGTGATCAAAATATGTCGACAGAAAACCACCAACAGCAAACAAGTATGACCAGCACACATTACAATCATGTATCATACATGTATCAGCAGAAACGACCAGCAACATAATCAGACATCAATATTAACAACATCCATCAAGGAGGTCTGAGTAAACCTGATGGGCAACACTACCTCCTTTTCCCTGAGTTTAGGAGGGTAATGGCTGTGGGAATGAATGAATGTTTGTATGTGTTTGTCTTGACTGAGGGGAATCTGAAACGGGTGCCAGAGGGGAGGGATTTAAACTCCTGATGAAGAGGGTGGGTGTCGTCGGACAAGATGGAATTTGCCCTTTTCACCACCTGACTGTTATACAGGACAGACAGGCTACTCTGCTCGACACCTGGAATTTTGCTGCATGCGTTAAGTATTTTAGACAGTGCATTCTTTATTTTATCATCAATTACAGAGAGAATGAAGTACTGAAAAAAGATACTGTTAGGTATCAGTATCGGTTCAAATGTGAACGATACCCAACCCTTTTATATGCACTAGGGCTGCACAATATATCGTTTTTTTTATCGTCATCACAATATCAACTTTCGCAATAAACGTATTGCGAAAGACCAACATTTTTTGGGGTACTTGAAAGAGAGTATCGGTAGAAAACTGCTCTTTAAAATGTAACTATCATTCTTTTTCTTTTTAAATGGTGCCTTTTGTGTTCAGCTCAATGTTCAGTTTGTTCAATAACATGTCAAAAATAACTTCCTTCAGTTTTATTTAATTCAACAAGCAATTTGTAGTATTTTAGCAGAATACTGAAAGCAGCAGAACGGCAGAACTGATATTTATCGCAAGTAATATCGTTATCGCAATATTCAACAACATTATCGCATATTTTCCTCATATCGTGCAGCCCTATAATATGCACTCAGGATTTCTGGCGACCTGACTAGGGCTGCCCTCTCTTAGTCGATTTGTCGACTAATAGGTTGTTTTGGTCTTAGTCGACTAATATTTCTTTAGTCGATTTGTCATTTTTTATGCTTTTTAAAAAAAACGTATTTCCAAGAAACTTATGAGCACATGTCTGGTAAACACAAGATTTAAACTGGTGCTTTTGCATGATTCTTTGAGGAGAAACTCAGCTTTACAGATCTGTCGATTAAATCAACTAATCGATTAGTCGACCATAAGAATTTCTTTAGTCGAGGACAGCCCATAGACCTGACCGTACATAGCTGTGAAGACAATTTCTCTGTGCTTGCACTTAAAATCCAGCCGTGTGTCTAAGGGTTGTGCAGATTTATGTACCACACTCGTTATCACAAAGCAAGGATGAACAGAACATTGTTGCCGCTTTTGTCTCCATGTTAAAAGAGACAAAGATATGTTGACATGGTAACAGCACTCTCCGGCCCTGTCCAGCTCTCTTGCACACCCACTCAGATGAGAGTAGGGGTGTGTGCGGAGGAAAAAGGATAATATACAGGACTAGATAACAGCCTAGTCTTTACGCCACCCAGAAATACATTGCTCACCATGATGCCAGATGATGAAATTTTTTCTGTTATGTTATACTGTCATTAGGCCAGATAAAAGTTAGCCCGTAGCCCTGCCTGTCCTTGTCACTGCAGTACTGCTCGACACTATCTTAAGACAGAGCTGTAAGTAGCAAGAGGACGAGATGTCAAAAGATTATCACTAAGAAATAAGGATTCAAGGAAGAGATGATCAGTTTCCCTCCTTGCTTCCAGTTTTGATCTAAATAATCCTAATCTCTCTCATTCCCCATCTTTATTTTTTTTTCATATTTTTGTCTGTTTTTTCACCTCGTCCCAACTTTGACAATTTAATTCGGGGTTGGGCTGCGTGGCCCCTGTTGCGCAGGCAGATAGGACTTTTATACCCACTTGAATGATCCAGGATTTTGACCAATTTCTCAACATATGCTGTCTCCCTGACAAAATGAAGTGCTGGTGTCCTGTGGAGATTGCAGTCCCGACTGTCAAAAGTTTAGTGGATGGAATTTGGTTTTGCTGCGACAGCAAGCTGACTGTACGATTTGACACTAATTTTTTGTCTCTGTGCTCCTGAAGTCCAATAATTTCAGCACCTTGTGGCCTATCATTCATTTTGCACTTTATTCATATTTGTCCCAAACAGATTTCCAAAAGCAGCTAGTCCCTCTTTTTAAGCCGATTATTTTATCGATTAATCGTTTTGTCTATAAAATGTCATAAAATAGTGAAGAATTTCCATCCCATTGCTTGAAGTCCAAGGTAATGTCTTTAATGTCTTGTTTTGTCCAAAACCCAACAATATTCAGTTTAATATGACATCGAAACAGTTTCTGCTTTTAATCGATTATCAAAATAGTTGGCGATTATTTTTCTGTCGATCGACTAATCGTTGCAGCTCGATTTGTAATAACATTTATCAAATCATTCCTCCAACATTTTCTTAGTCGAATGATGTTGTATTGTCTGTTTGTTTGTTGTTGTTTTTTTTCAAACTGTAAGATTGTGATACTGTAACCTGCACATCACTTGTGGCTGCCCAGGGACTACAGATATAAATTGGTAGTGGCAAGAAGGTAACCCTAGATTTGCGAGACTAAACTCGAATAGTTAAAGTTAGAGTGGTATGGCATTAAACTTGATTGGTATGGTTAGGGGTTAGGTCGTTGGGAAATGAGTCTCGCAAGATTTTTTTGCCTGTTTTCGCCAGTTCTCGTAAATCTAGGATTACCTTCTAGACACGACCATGTAAATTAGCTTTTAGCTACATCTGGTACAATATGTGTATTGTGCATTGTCCCTGCTGAATAAACAATAAATAAATAAACCTGCCTTTTCTTCTCAGGTACAATTGGCTTCTTCGCCTGCTTCTGGTTTGTAAATAAGATCTACAGTGTGGTCAAGGTGGACTAGAGGACTGAGGGAACGAGTGACTCCTTCCTGTGGCGGTGCCGGCCTCCTCCGTGCTGGCTGGCTGATAAAGTGGTCTGAATGGCCCAGAACTGAAACCATCACTTATCATAGAAAAGACCCGAAGAGCAGAGCCCGTCCTCTTTTGTGCTTTAAACCTATGTTGCTATTGTTTTCTCTTTTTTTTTTTTTTTTTTTTTAAATATATATAATTTTTTCTTCACTGTTGAACAGTAATATTTTGAGTGGCACCTTGAAAATCAGTGTGGGTTCCAATGATCTATCTAGCTGTCATAGTGAACACTTTGTTTTGGTGGGTTTAACAAGAAAAGCTGAAATGTTTTTACTTTAATTTTCTAAAGAAAGTAAAATGTTCTGTATTTTGCTTTTCTATTCCCTTATGGCTAAATGTTTTGTTTTTCATTACCTGTATTGTAATGACGAAAAAAAAAAATGTGTGTACATATACTGTATAGAGAGAGTGAGCGAGAGAATGCTACTTAAAGATTGTCACCGTCATCAGTTTCCTTTTCTTTTCTTTAAGGTGAAGATGAGGCTATACATCCTTAAATATCAGCCTGTATTGTAGTTAGCAGAAATTATATAAAACACTGACATTGCTATGATGACACATGTCCATTCGCTTGTTTTTGATGGCTACATTTAAGTTCGCATAGAAACAAAGGGTACACTTGGTTACGAAGCACATTTGTATCATAAAAGAATATGCTACAGTATGTTGCACATGAAGGATTGACCTCTCAATGACATGCCTGATTTGTTTGGCCACAGGAGAGATTCTCACCTCATTATCATAACGCAGTCCATAAATTTACTGATAACTGGAGTACTGAAGTACAAATGCACCGTTCAGATGCACCCTTTTAGATTATAATAAGCAGTTTGCTGAACTGTAACTACATAAAACACTGCTGCCTTTTGCTTCTGGCAGTGTGGAGTCATCACCCAAGGTGATAACATTTTTACAAATAAATGCAATTAATTCAAAGTGAAGGCCACATGTTTTTTTCTTGGAGCCACTAGAATGCATACATTGCGCACAATTAACCATGTTACCATATATGGCCATGGGATTCATTGTTTAGCATATTGTATATAATAGTCTGTGTGGACATCTATCCTGTGTTCCAAATTGCAAACTTTTTACTTTTAGTACGTACTGCAGCTGCCCTTACAAAGTACATACTGTTGCATGCAGTATGTATAATTAGGATGTACTACTTTGTCATAACATTGCACCTTGACCCTTTTGCTCATATATGCAGAGCAAAGGATTGTGGGTCAGAATATCCAGAAAAGCATGCTGCATACTGCAAAATGTGACCGAATGCAGTATCCTGGTATTCTTTGGCATACTGCATTTAATGTACTTAATATTTTTCTGGCATACTAAATAGTATGGTAGTATAGTTACATCTAAGGACAGGAATAAGCATTAGCACATTTTTAATTTTCAGATGAATATTCATGAATTTCTTACATCTTACACTTCCCTTTTGTTCCGACTTTTAAAAATGAAGACAAAGACCACAAATGCATAAAAACCTCTCACTAAGAATCTTCAGTTTTTGTTTAAATCTAAATTAATTTCTGGTGCATTCAAAACTGTCCTCATCTCGGTCATGCATTTATTTAGTCTCACTTTGATTTCTGCAGTTTCCTTCACTCATGCCTCACTCACTCGTTCTACAGAATGTTGCTTTGCCTTCTGCCAAACGCAAAGACCGGACTCCACAGACTTCCTGTAAGAAGTAGTGTTTTAACGACCCTGCTCATTATGTCTAATGCCAGGCACATCTGTGGTCAACTCTCAAGCAAACGGATGTGTCAATTCAATTTTATTTGGCGTGTCATCATAACAAAAGTTATCTCAGGACACTTTTCATACAGAGCAGGACTAGAACACGCTCAATGATTTTCAAAGTCCCAACATCGCCCGAGAGCAAGCGTTACAACACGACAGTGGCGAGAACAAACTTCCTTTAACAGAAAAAAAAAAAGCGTTTTATTTAAGCCAGAAATCTCAAGCAGACCAGACTCTTGGGTTTCTCTTAATATTAACAGTAGTAATCCACGGCCATGGCTCACATGTCCATCTGCGTGTGGTGTAAAAATATAAAACTTTACACACATTACAATTAGTTCACCTTTATTAAACAACAGACAACTTTTGATGTCGCATAATGAAACCAGAAATAATACAAAAGCACAATAGAAATCACAAAAATATGTAGTTTTAAAGCACTTAAAAACATTATTTTTCTCTTATTTAATGATAAACTTTATTACACACTGTACTTTACCCCTTTGTATTTTACAGAGCAACACTCTGATTGTCATTTATAATAATGTAGTATGGATTTCTACATGGACCTCTTCAATAAACCAAACTGGGCACTTGACACACTTTTTTTTTTTTTTTTTTAATAATGCACATAATGTTGTGATGCACCTGTGACATCCTTTGGCAACACATCATCTACACACTCAATGGATTTTCTGAGATGAGTCATTGCAAGCATATAACACTTACGTAAGTACTCGTCCTCTTTAAGCACGCAGGTTCTTCCATAGCAAATACTGTATCAGGAGGTATCTTTACAAATCTACATGTATTCATTGGAATATAAGAAATCTGTTACATAAGATCTTGCGGCATGCAGCCTACGTTAAATAACTGGTGCAACGAGTCCACTGGAGTTACGTTTTTTTTTATCATACCCTGCTCTCTATGCTATGTCATTTTTTTTTCAACTAAAATATTGTGCTTCCTTAAAGAAAGGCTGACATTACAAAGGCAGCAAATACCGAGTCCGAATATACAGTGGCACACTGCAGTACGACGCAACCTCATCTGAGTTAAAGGAAACAAAGACGCGGCCATCCCATCAGGGAGAGGGAGCCACCAACTCTTGTGTTCTTTAACTGGCAAGCACAATAAATCACTATTCTACTCGTTTGCTCAAAAGGCGCTTTGAGACTAAGAACAGTTACTGCAACAGGGACGTAAACACACATATGTTCACTTGCTCTACAAATTTCAAGAACAGAGATGGGCATTGTTCCACCACAAGCATACCTGAGTTTGTTAGTTGCAGGCGAAGCTTGCTCGCACTAACGCAAGGACAGTACATCCGGTGCCCTCAGGCAGGATCACAGAGAATACCGCACGCAAAAAGTTTAAAGGAGATATTAGTAGCTGTGCAGATACTGCAGATCAATACCTTATCAGATTACCACGATTAAGGCAAAGTGGTCAGAACATCGACCACTTTGATCCAACATAAAAATGTTTACCTCGGCACGGCAAGTCTGTAAAATGCAAATTAAATGTGATTTCATGGTTTTACTTTAGTTTGAATCTTCTTCTCTTTTTTTTCTTTTTTTTTAAATTTAGACTGATTTAAATGCACATTTTATGTAAAAGTAGCAAGTACAATAATTGCATACATTTAAAATACTCATGATGGTTTGTAGACAACATAATATGCAACATAATACAAATACATAAATAACAGCCGCACATATTGTGACTTATCTGACACTTTGTAACTTTTAAAACTTAGTTTACATATAAAACCCTCAAAAAACAACCAATCAAATGTCTCAAAATTAAGTAATAATCATTGTTTAGGATTTTGTTCACAAAGCCAGTCTATTATACATTCATAATGCAACAATGAATGTCTTTTTTTTTTTTTCAAGAGATATATTCAACCTTGAATTCATCATTTAATTAGGCTTATGACAAAATAGCAAAAGATCATTATGTTGCTGATCAACTAGGTAATACCACTATTCCTAATGCCATCAGAATGAATGACCCTGTTGTCAAAAAGGCATATTAGTTTATGTGTGTGTGAACACACTGTATGATGTACATCAGTGGTTCCCAACCTTTTTCCTGAAGGGACCCCTTTTCTATCACTGAGTAAACTGACGACCCCTGACTAAAGCCGGAGATATACTTGCTTTTGCACTGCATCGCGTATCCTGCGTCCGTTTTGTCCATTCATTGTGTACGTACTCAGAAATTAACGCGACGCAATACCTACGCAAACAGGTGGTTAAACAGCATGTATATCTCCAGCTTTATTAACATATTGTATGGATATTTCATATTATATTCAATGCATAACAATAACAGTACAGAACAACTGATAAACCCAAATAGTGCATGCAATAACTGCAGGAAAAACGAGGGATTTTGATGAATTTTGAGCAGATTATTGCCTGTCAATATTGCACCAGAGATGAGATTTTTTCTTATTTTAAGGAACTTTGAATACAATTCTCTGTATTATGTTTTTTTTTTTTTACATTCATACAGGCTACTTAACAGTGCCCTTATCCTGTGAGTTTATATATTAACTTTATATCTTAAATAATAATCCAAACTTTAAAAATAACAGTTGAATTTAGTTTCCTTCACAGAAATGAATGAAATGTGTAGATAGGGGCCAACTGTATATATATATATATTTTTTTTTTTTTTTTTTTTTTTTTTAAGTTGTTTTACACCTCTTAATATCAAGAAGGTCTCGCAGCCACCTGTGAAGCTTTGGCGACCCACAG